>PVKM010001504.1:0-76636 GCA_004027735.1 Carollia perspicillata
GAAAAAAAGAGAGAGAACCCAAATAAACACAATCAGAAATGAAAGAGGAGAGATTACAAATGACACCACAGAAATACAAAGGATTGTAAGAAATTACTATGAAGGACTGTATGCCAAGAAATTTGAAAACCTAGGTGAAATGGAAAAAATTCTAGAAAAATATAATCTTCCAAAACTCAGTGAAGAAGAAACAGAAAGCCTGAACAGACCAACAACAGCAGATGAAATTGAAGCAGTGATCAAAAAACTCCGGCACACAAAAGCCCTGGACCAGATGGGTTCACAGGAAAATTCTACAGAGCATTTAAGCAAGAACTAACCCCTATCCTTCACAGACTATTCCAAAAAATCCAAAGTGATGGAAGACTCCCCAACTCCTTGTATGAAACCAGCATCATCCTAATCCCAAAACCATATAAAGACACAATAAAGAAAGAAAACTTCAGGCCAATATCGCTGATGAACATAGATGCTAAAATCCTCAACAAAATATTGGCAAACTGCATCCAGGAATATATTTAAAAAATCATGCACCATGACTAAATAGGATTCATCCCAGGGATGCAAGGATGGTTCAACATTCCAAATCAGTAAATGTAATACATCACATAAACAAAAGGAAAGGCAAAAATCACATGATCATATCAATAGATGTGGAAAAAAGCATTTGACAAGGTACAGCACCCATTTACGATAAAAACACTCAGCAAAGTGGGAATAGAGGGAGCATTTCTCAACATAATAAAGGCCATATATGAGAAACCTACAGCCAACATCATACTCAATGGACAAAAACTAAAAGCTTTTCCACTAAGATCAGGAACAAGACAAGGTTATCCACTTTCAGCTCTTCTATTCAAAAATAGTTTTGGAAGTTTTAGCTACAGCAATCAGACAAGGAAAGGAAATATAAAGCATCCAAATCAGAAAGGAGGGAACAAAACTGTCACTGTTTGCAGATGATATGATAGTGTACATGGAAAATCCTATAGGCTCTACCCAAAAACTGCTCAACCTAATAAATGAATTTGGCAAAACAGCGGGATACAAAGTCAATATCCAGAAATCAAAGGCATTTTTGTATACCAATAATGAAACAGCAGAAGCAGAAATCAAGAAAAAAATCTCATTCGATATAGCAAAAAGAAAAATAAAATTCCCTAGGAATAAACGTAACCAAGGAGATAAAAGAACTGTATGCAGAAAACTACACAACACTGAAGAATGAAATCAAGGAAGACACAAACAAATGGAAACATATACCGTGTTCACGGATTGGAAGAATTATCATCAAAATGTCCATATTACCCAAAGCAATATACAGATTCAATGCAATACCTATCAAAGTAGCAATGGCATATTTCACAGACATAGAGCAAACACTTCAAAAGTTTATATGGAACCATAAATGACCCCGAATAACAGCTGCAATTTTGAGGAAGAAAATCAATGTAGGAGGGATCACAATACCTTACACCAAATTGTATTACAAGGCCACTGTAATCAAAATAGCCTGGTGCTGGCATAAAAACAGCACATAGACCAATGGAACAGAACAGAGAGCCCAGAAATAAACCCAAGTCATTACAGTCAGTTAATATTCGACAAAGGTGGCAACACTATAAAATGGAGTAAAAATAGTCTCTTCAACAAATGGTGTTGGGAGAACTGGACAGCTACATGCAAAAAAAAAAAAAATGGAACTCGAGCACCAACTTACATCATACACAAAAATAAATTCAAGATGGATAAAAGACTTAAATATAAGCCGTGACACCATTAAAATCCTAGAGAAGAACATAGGCAGGAAAATCTCAGATAAATCACACAGCAATATTTTTACTGATATGTCCCCCAGAAAAAGGGATATAAAGGAAAGATTAAACAAATAGGATCTCATTAAGATAAAAAGCTTCTGCACAGCTAAAGAAAACAGCATTAAAATAAAAAGAGACCCAACTATATGGGAAAACATATTTGCCAATAATACCTCAGACAAGAGTTTAATCTCCAAAATATACAAAGAACTTACACGACTCCACTCCAAGAAGACAAGCAACCCAATTTAAAAATGGGCAAAGGACTTGGACAGACATTTCTCCAAGGAGGACATACAGAGGATTCAGAGACACATGAAAAGATGCTCAATATCGCTAGCTATCAGAGAGATGCAAATTAAAACCACAATGAGATACCACTTTACACCGGTAAGAATGGCCATCATACACAAAACAACAAACAACAAGTGTTGGAGAGGTTGTGGAGAAAAGGGGACCTTAGTTCACTGTTGGTGGGATTGTACACTGGTACAATCACTATGGAAAACAGTATGGAATTTTCTCAGAAAACTAAAAATTGAACTGCCTTTTGACCCAGCAATTGCACTGCTAGGATTATATCCCAAGAACCCTGAAACACCATTCCAAAAGAACCTATGCACCCCAATGTTCATAGCAGCACAATTTACAATAGCCAAGTGTTGGAAGCAACCTAGGTGCCCATCAGTAAATGAATGGACCAAAAAACTATGGTACATATACACAATGGAATTCTATGTGGCAGAATGAAAGAAGGAGCTCCTACCCTATGCAACAGCGTGGATGAAACTGGAAAGCATTATGCTGAGTGAAATTAGCCAGACAGTAAAAGACAAATACCATATGATCTCACCTTTAACAGAAACCTAAGCAACAAAGCAATCAATAAGCAAAATATAACCAAAGACATTGAAATAGAAAATGGGAAGACAGTAACCAGAAGGAAGAGGGGAGGGAATTTCAGGGGGAAAAGGGAAGGGATTATAGGAAGAATTATAAAGGACACATGGACAAAAACTAAGGGGGGTGGAAATGGTAGGGAGGTGTGGAGTATGGGGGGGAGTGGACTGGAACGGGAGTAAAAGACAGAAAACTGTACTTGAGTAACAATTAAAGTAAAAAAATAAAGGAAAATGTTAAAAAAGGAACCATATTTTTTTCTTGTCTTTCCTTTACTGAACAAGTAATATGTAAAAACATTAGCTAGACCATAGAAAACTCATAGCTGCAGTGAGTGGGAGGCCATGATGGCTGAGAGGAGAGTATTAGAGCTCTGATTAAGGTAAAAGAAAAAAAGTCCATGTGGTGGATGTGGTGGGATGGTGAGTATGGAGATAGGCCCACCACATAGATACAGAAACTGAATAGAGTCAAGAATACATCCATGCATGAGGGCTTCTGCCAATTATGGGACATCAGAGCCTACGCAGGATGAGGAGGATATCCATGGAAGAAAGAATTTGGTATAAGATATTATATCCTAAGCAGATTATAAAAGGTACAAATGTGGGATGTATAACCTGGCATAGTGATTCAGCAGCCAAAAAAGGTACAGACAATGCCCACATGGAGAGAATGTCCTTTTATGGGTTATTAGAGCACAAGCAGTGTGAGAAACTTTTACATTAAGGAGAGACCAGACTTGGAGTATCAGAACTAGAACAAGGTGAGAAAGGTTTCCTTCCAATGGCAAATGGGGATGAGATGGAAGCCTGAAAGTGGACTCTTGAAGTCTATGTGCAGTGAGGAGGGTAAATGCACAAAGGTAGGTATGGTGGTGGAAAAAGTTGGGTTAAATACTTGGAGAATGACCAAATGTAATCAAATATGTAAATATATTGAAGTTTTTTAAGTTCGTCACTGAGAGAGAAGGGAGTTACAAAAATGTAAAGGGAAAAAACTACAAATATTTCTATGATGTTCAGTTGCAATTGGCAGTATTGGAGTAATTTCATGGGCTTCAATATTCTTAGATAAAAATATAAATAAATGTACATGCATGTGTGTTTGTGTACATACATGTGTATGATTCCCATGATTTTGTTGTGGTTAAATAACAAAAATTTTTGTTGGTATCAAATGTGCAGAACATTTTCAGAGATGATGAAATATCAGGTTAGCAACTTACAAGCAGTTTAGGAAGATAAAAGTTATTAATACTGCATGTACAAACTTTCTCTAAGTTTGTGACTGTTTTGATCATAAAGGAAAATAATATAAAATAATAAAGAAAGTCCAAGTTTATGTTCTCCTACACATTAGTTCGGCCAAAAACATAATGTTTAAGAATACCAAGTCTTCATATGAATTTGGGAAACAGGTAACTTTTATATGCTTATGTAAGAATGTAAATTGGTTTACTTGGAGACTATAGTAGATGATGAGTTAACCAATAATTTGCTCATCATTCTCTGAGTTGTATACCATGCACAAATATTAAACATGATGTTTTACTGATATTATTCATCAGTAAAAAGGAATGCACTAAACAAGGGGTCAGCAAACAGCCTGTTGGTTGTTTATAAAAACAGAATATTTTTTATAATTGGTTGATAAAAAGCAAAAGAACTATCATATGTAACATGGGAAAATTATGTGATATTCAAACTGTGGTCTCTATAAATAAAGTTTTATTGCAACACAGTTAAAATTATTAGTTTGTGTATTATCTATGAAACAGTGAAGTTGCAACAAAGACCATCTTGTCTGTAAAGTCTAAAATATTTACTATCTGCCCCTTTACAGAAAGAATTCAATAACCTCTAGACCCAGGTGGCAAACACAAGGCCTGTGGGCCGAATCCAGCCCTCCACCTTGTTTTATCTGGCCTAGCACCTTGTTTCTACCCGGCAGCAGCGCCGAGCTCTCGTTTAACTGTTAAGGAGTAGTCACATTTATCCAGTCCTAAAATTACACTCAGCCCTTTGAAGGCAACTGCGAGGCTGATGTGGCCCCTGGTTAAAATGAGTTTGACACCCCTACTCTAAGGGTCCCCATGAGACTTGCAACCTGGGACACAATGGGCAGCAGCAGCTCATCCCAGGCTAAACCCTTAAATCTTTCTCCAAGGCCCTTTTTGTTACTTATTCTACCCTAAGCCCTTTCTTGTTTCACTTTCCCTAGCTTTAATAAATGTACTACCAAAATAGAAAAAAAAATCCTGAAACATATTTTTAAATAGTAAATTTTTATTCTTGGAACAATACTGAAGTAATTTGAAATTAAACGCAAAGGGATTAATTATCATATCAAGGGAACATACCAATATTTATACAAACATTTAAATTCTTTTGTTATTAATGATTTAAAGAATTATTCTACTAATGTTTATGAAATGTTAGAATAACTTTATTTGTGAACAGTAATACTTGATGAGTGCATACTATTCCTACATATAAAAGGAAAATAAACTTTTAAAAATTAAACTTCCCATATAAGTAAATACATCATGCTAACTCCCCTGGAAATATATCCCTCAGTCTTACCGAAGACTATTTTTAAATATGGAATGTGTCACATATATTTATGCAATACAAAGTATTCCAAAGTTAGTGGCTTAAAGTAAATACAATTTATTTTTTTCACAATGTTCTTGGTTGCCTGTGGTCAACAGGGAAATTATGTGCCACATGTTCTTAGCCAGAACTGCATTTATCTAAGAGCTGAGTTGTTCTGGAGATACCCAAAACATCTATCTAGCACCTCAGCTATGGCAGCTGGAATGGTTAATTGCCAGTTTCCCTTCTGTATCTCCTTGTTCTCCTTTTATTCACTCATCATTAAGTTGTTTGAGTTGAGCTTACTTATATGATGGCTGGATCTCAAAGGATAAAAAGTGGAGGTTACAAGAGCTTTTTTATAGGATATGGCTTTGGAAATCTTGGATCATAAAGAATATGGAAGTATGAAAAAATGTAGGTGGCATTTTGGGAAAAAAATATCACAATACATCATCTGGCAGCAGCAATCCACGTATCTCCCCATGCAAAATACACTAAATCCCACACCAGCCCCCACTTCCTGCTCCCTCCACAGCAGTTTATCATCATGGCATCAGCTCAAAATCCAGGATCTCATTATTACTGTTAGGTTCAGAAGTGGATAAGACTCCTCAACCATGGATAATCTTGTTCTGTAGAAGTATGAAGTAAAACAAGTTATCTTCCCTGTACATTCAATGTACAATAGAAATATAGTGCTAATATAATTATCAGAGCTACTGTCTTTCAAAAAGTGGGAAAAGAAATACACACTGGTACAATAATTTGTTAAAAGTTATGAAATTGTGGCAGGGACATATAATGAGTTTTCCCTTCTTGCGTGACAGAAAATGTTTTTTGATTAACTCTCATTCTGTTTTTTGGGGGGGCTACTTCCCTAAATCATTGTTCTCAGTGGCTCCTACCTCCACCTTTTAAGTCTTCTTTATTTTTCTATAAAATATGACCCACTTTTGCAACTGAATAACTTCTTTAGCCTTTTCTCTAACAATAGGAAAACTGGTAACCAGGGTCTTGTTTACATTTTAAAATCGGCAACATTTATTCCAGGCTGCTTTCGTAAATGTAATTTTGTTACAACATTTGGATTTTCTATAAAACTTATTGGAAAGCATCCCATGTATATATATAATCTCATTCTGCTGTAGAAGAGGTAGAAGAGTCAGGCTGCTATGGAACATCATTTTTTAAAAATTAAGTAGTTTTATCTAGTAAGGGAAAAATCTTTCAGGAACAAATTTAAATATTGTTAAGGTCTTTATAGAGATTTTTACAGCTACTCAACTTAATTTTAGCTTGCTCCTTAGGCTTTGCTTTATTAGCTTACTATAATCTGTACTATTTGACATTTCTTACTTTTAAAATACAGAGTCTGACACAAAATACATGCCTTTTTTATTATATAATATTTTATTATAAAATCATAATCATGTAATTCTGTAACATAACAACATCGTACTCAAGCACACCCTATTACATTTTAGGCAAAATATTCAAGTTAAAAGTATAAATTATCACACCCATATTATTACCCTACCAACCACACTCAAGCAGGCCTTACTTTTGCCAGACACTGTATATTACCAGCTGAGGAGACTACTCTAAATTCTGCTTGAAGAGAAAAATTTTCCTTATTTAGTTTACCTTTCTCTTGCAATACCTTATCACACTTTACTAAAATAAGCTAGTTGACGCTGTCAACATTCTGACCATAAATCTCAGCCAGAGTCAGAAATTTATTAGGTAATTTTTTTTTATCCATATTACCTCTGGTGACAGTGTTTACCAATTTACCAATGTATAAAAAGGGTTATTTCTTTTCCAGCTTTTAGAATACTGATTTCCTTACTTTTCCTCTTGCCTCTACTAATAGCCTCCCTCTCTCTTTTTTGTTTTTTGGCTCTTTTAAGCATTTATTTTTATTTATAGCTTGTGTTCTATATAAATCAATTTTAAAACATGATAAGTTATTTTGAATCAAAGCATAAATACACAAACACAATGTGCAATCCAAAATAAATGCACAGCATTCAGGTATGAAACGAAAAGGAATGTTCAATCATACACAGAATAGCTTGACATCTGCTGGGTATGGTGCTCCTGGACAAGTTTGAAAAGGTGAACAAAATGACTTTGGTTATCAACACTACTGCAGCCATATTAGATACTGGAAAATCTAAGCATAGGTGTGTGGTCATGTGAATAAGACTTTAGGGAGTGTCTATTTTTAAAAAGGCTGTGCCTTGAGGCAGTTGTGAAAAGATTTAGTCTTCAGAATCAAGTGCACATTAGGCATTGGATCAGGTTCTATCTAAAAATATTGAATAATAACAGAAATTATTCCAAATGTGGCTATTCTGATGCATAGATTTTACCAAAAAAAGTATGTACAGAAAGAGTATAATAGTCTCTTGATAGCTTTTCTAAGCCTCTAACCCACATTTGGTCTCAAAGCCAGTACACATGTTTTAGCTTTTTGTTAGAGCAGCATTCTACTTTCAGATACTTATTTTTATATTAGATATATCTGTTGTAGCATAACAAAACACCCAATACATGATGGTTTTATAATACAATAAATATTATTTCTAAAGATTCTGTGAGTTCTTTTAGCTTTATTATAAACTTCATCAACAACGTGTGTGCTGGTGTCATTCTTGAAGTGGCATTGATCAAGGGCTTTGGATGAAGCTGAAATATCCAAGATGATCTCACTCAAAGTTTTGGCAACTTAGCTGGTATGGCTGGAACAGCTGAAGTCTGGAAAAGCCTGTTTCTTCCTATTTGTTTCCTCTAGTAGGTGACTCAGACTTCTTTACATAGTGACTGGTTTCCAAGATAGCAAATGCAAAAATATATCACCTCTAAAGACCTAGGCCCAGATACAGCACAGCATCAATTCTATCATAGTCTATTGTTCACAGTAAGTCACAAGACTGTTCCAGATCCACAGGGAAGGAAAATAGACTACCTTTTGATGAAAGAAGTACTGTGTGCTTAGAGGAATAGAAAGAATTTTTGAAGGTCACATTTTCATATGATCCATCAGAGGTAGTACATTATTCTATATAACACAAATGAACAATTGATGGGTTAGAATTTTGATACTGTTATTAGGGCTACATTCCCAGATAGTTGACTATATTTAGCTGTAAAATGTAAATTAACTAGAATCCAATTTACTAAAACTCTCAGATAAGCAGTGTTTGTGACATTTCAACCTATTTGTAAGAAACTAATGTAATATGTTAATTCAAAAGATACTCCAATTTAGTATAGAGATAGCTCAGTTTCTTACTTGTTTAATATCTGAACTCACACACCCCATGAGCTATCATACAATCAGATGACCCTAAAACACTGCAGAATTTTTAAAAAGGTATTCCATTAAGCTCATTTTAATATAGATGCTATAAACAAAATAGACACAAGCACGTTAGACAATTTTAAATAACCAAAAGTGTAAACAATGGTCTTTTTGTTTAATTGCCACTTAAAGCACTTAAATATAAAGACTACCTATTTCTTAGGCATTCTTGTTAATCAGGGTTTTAATATATTTTTTTGAATTTTGAGTTTTAAAAATAGTTATATTCAAAGTACTTTTAGTATTCTTGAATCTCAAATATGAATTTGAGATACAATAAAATATTTCAAAAGCATATTTTTAAAACTTAGAAGAATGAGTTAGATGCAATCATATTTGAATCCAGTGGAAATCAAATTAAATTGAACAGAGTAGAAGAATAATTTGCATACACTGAAAAGAAGCCTTTATTTATATTAGAATACTAAAAAGAAAAAATCTAATAATATTTTTGAAATAAGTAGTATTTTCTTATCATTTAAACTAACTTATAATAACTTTTCTCTTTTTATATTATTCAGAAATCTTAAAACACATTAAAAAATGGGAGATGGATTTCTCAATTTTACCTTCAGATTTTTTTAAAAGTTAATCTTTTCCTCTTTTAATTCTTCATCCTGATATCTAAACATTGATAGAAATGTTACTGGCGATGTTGGCTCTCAGTTCTTGACTTCATGTAGGAAAGATATTACGACATGAGTCCAGATGAGTTTGAGAGTACATTTTTTTAAAGCTGGGAACTGTGAACAAAGGAAGAACTTAAGATAGGAAAGGCAAGATCATAGTAACAGTAGTGAGCTTAAGCCAAGCTGCCTTGACCCTTTGGAAGGAAAGTCACAGGAGCAGAGTAAGTGAGCCAGCTAGGCTTCATGGACTCAGGAAACAAGTTACAGAGGCAAAACAAGGGGCCTTGGACACAAGTTCAAAGCATTAGCCTGGGACTAGCTGCTCCCTTGGGGACCTTTAATATTTAAAGCTTAGGAGACAAAAAAGCAAAGATAAGTGCCAAAGAAAAGCAAGGGGTGAAGGAGTGATCATGCTTGAGAGAGAGAGGGAGAGAACACACTGGTTCTTTGTCTTAGCAGTTTTTATGTTTTCTAAAAGTAGGGGTCTTAGGAAAGGGCTCAGGGTAGGATCTCAATAGAATATTTATCAGCTTTCTAAAACTATCCTTTTGGGACCATGGTCTCTACTAACCAGTGGGTTCTAGGGTAGGTGTTCATTGGTCATTGCATCTGGTCCTGATGTCAACCATGGTGTTGCTTCATCTGGCTTTGCTGTGTTTCTGGTCCTGGAGCTGAAACACAACTGAGGCCTATATGTTATCTTTAGTTTGACCAAAACTTTCTGTGGGAAAAATACCCAAGATTATGATCCCAAGATTATTTGATAATGATCAGAACCTCATTGTCCTGAGGGCCTAATACTTAGGGAGTAGTCTTACAATGGATAAGGAGGTAGGTTAGTTAGGGTACTGATGAGGCCAGTCTGAATCAGCTGTCTCAATTTCTCCATTTTACTTGGCAAGAATTTGCCCAGGTTGTAACTATTCTCCTTCAGAAGAATTAGGTAATCATGGAATTTATGTTTTTGTTTTAGAACAATACAAAGTAGCAGTTAAAATAAGGAAACACACAATATATTACATAACTAATGTTTTTATATTTGGTATTCCATTTAAAAATTATAAATTGTTACTATACCATAGGTGAAAAAGTGAATAGAAAATTAAAAGAATATAAAAGGAAATAATAGATGAATGTACTGATAAAGCAAGAGTGTGTCATGAGTTAAGATTTTGTGTCCTGAAAATTCAACTGCATATAAGGTATTTATGACTTGGAATACATTTCTCCCATAGAACCAGTGCTTTGATTACAGATAACTTTCTCAGATAATGCAATATTTAAAATAAATCATCCACCAGATTTGTTGTCTTATACATGAACTTTGAAGGCATTTTTACTTTTTCTATGATATTAAGATCAGATTTAACATGTTATTATTCTGATTTCTGAAATTAAGTTGGCACTAGGGGAAAGTAGCAAAAGTCTAAATTCAGGATCAATTCTGAAGAACTGACAAAAAGTCCTACATTCATAAGAGCTTTAAAAGAGAAACTCACAAACACAGGCAAAGTAGGTGCTACCAGCGGTGTTGGGCTTGGAAAAATCCACACCTCTCTGAGGACAGGATCCTTTTTTACAAGGACTTAATAGTGAAACCATGTGGTAGGTAATTATATAGACCTCAAGAAAAAAACAGTGCATTCCTAACTTAATAGATAATATTAGGAGGTTATCATACTCAATACATTCATTAACCCCCTTCCTGGAGACATAATGTTTATCCCTGGGTGCCATTCTGGTTTCCTAGGTAGTCAGCCAGGCATGAGGTTACAGAGAGTAATATTTCCCAGATGCCTTTGCTGCTGGGGCCATATTTCATCTCAAGTGAGTTCCCCTACAGATGGAGTAAAACATCTGTATCTTAATTCTGAGAATTCATTCCATGAAATACCCTAACCTCTCATATTTTCCAGTTTATATTTCAGTGTTTCACTTTGTATGAAAAATCTTTAAATCCATTCTTCAGTCCACTATTTTTTCTTCTGCTTTTATATAATATACTATTTCACCTATTCATTGTTCTTGATGTTTGATATATTAATTTATAAACATTTATATATATTCATTAATAGATTCATAGAAATATAAATTCATTTTATATAGACTTTCTTTAAAGAAGCTTCATTTCCTTTTCTTGATTTTTTAAAAACTTTTATTTTAGTTGTTATTCAAGTACAGTTTTCTGTCTTTTACTCCCATCCCAGTCCACCCCCCCAGTGCTCTCCTCCTCCCTCGCATTTCCACCCCCCCCTTAGTTTTTGTCCATGTGTCCTTTATTTTTGTTCCTGTGACCCCTTCCCCTTTTCCCCTGAAATTCCCTCCCCTCTCCCCTCTGGTTACTCTTAGCCTGTTTTCTATTTCAGTATCTTTGGTTATATTTTGCTTGCTTGTTTGTTTTGTGGCTTAGGTTCCTGTTAAAGGTGAGATCATATGGTATTTGTCTTTCAACATCTGGCTTATTTCACTTAGCATAATGCTTTCCAGTTCCATCCATGCTGTTGCATAGGGTAAGAGCTCCTTCTTTCTTTCTGCTGCATAGAATTCATTGTGTACATGTACCATAGTTTTTTTATTCATTCATTTACTGATGGGCACCTAGGTTGCTTCCAGCACTTGGCTATTGTAAATTGCGTTGCTATGAACATTGGGGTGTATAGGTTTTTTGGGGTTGGTGTTTCTGGGTTCTTAGGGTATAATCCTAGTAGTGGAATTGCCGGGTCAAAAGGCAGTTCCCTTTTTATTTTCTTAGAAAATCCCATAGTGGTTGTACCAGTCTGCACTCTCACCAACAGTGTACTAGGGTCCCCTTTTCTCCACAACCTCACCAACACTTGTTGTTTGTTGCTTTGTTTATGATGGTCATTCTTACCAGTGTGAAGTGGTATCTCATTGTAGTTTTAATTTGCATCTCTCTGATAGCTAGCAATATTGAGCATTTTTTCATGTGTTTCTGGATCCTCTTTATGTCCTCTTTGGAGAAGTGTCTATTCAAGTCCTTTGCCCATTTCTTAATTGGATTGCTTGTCTTCTTAGAGTGGATTCATGCAAGTTGTTTATATATTTTGGAGATTAAACCTTTTTCTGAGGTATCATTGGCAAATATGTTTTCTCATATAATTGGTTCTCTTTTTATTTTAATGCTGTTTTCTTTGGCCATGCAGAAGCTTTTTATTTTGATGAAATCCCATTTGTTTATTTTTCCTTTATGTCCCTTATTCTAGGGGACAAATCATTAAAAATGTTACTGCATGAAATATCTGAGATTTTCCTGCCTATGTTCTCCTCTATGACTTTAATGATGTCACGGCTTATATTTAAGTCTTTTATCAACCTTGAATTTATTTTGTGTATGGTGTAAGTTGGTGCTAGAGTTTCAGTTTTTTACACTGTCCAGCTACTGTCCAGTTCTCCCAGCACCATTTGTTGAAGAGGCTATCTTTACTCTATTTTATGTTGCTGCCCCCTTTGTCAAATATTAATTGACCATAGAGACTTGGGTTTATGTCTGAGTTCTCTATTCTATTCCATTGGTCTGTGTGCCTGTTTTTATGCCACTACCAGGCTGTTTTTATTAGAGTGGCCTTATAACACAGTTTGGTGTCAGGTATTGTGGTCCCTCCTACTTTGCTCTTCTTTTTCAAAAGTGCAGCAGCTATTCAGGGTCGTTTATGGTTCCATATAAATTTTTGAAGTGTTTGCTCTATGTCTGTGAAATAAGGCATTGGTACTTTGATAGGTATTACATTGAATCTGTAAATTGCTTTGGGTAATATGGACATTTTGATGATGTTAATTCTTCCAATCCATGAACACGGTATATGTTTCCATTTGTTTGTGTCTTCTTTGATTTCTTTCTTCAGTGTTGTGTAATTTTCTGCATACAGGTCTTTTACCTCTTTGGTTAGGTTTATTCCAAGGTTTTTTATTTTTCTTTTTGCTATATCAAATGGGATTTTTTTCTTGATTTCTGCTTCTGCTGTTTCATTATTGGTATACAAAAATGCCTTTGATTTCTGGATATTGACTTTGTATCCGGCCGTTTTGCCAAATTCATTTATTAGGTTCAGCAGTTTTTGGGTAGAGTCTATAGGATTTTCTATGTACACTATCATATCATCTGCAAATAATGACAGTTTTGTTTCCTCTTTTCCGATTTGGATGCCTTTTATTTCCTTTTCTTGTCTGATTGCTGTGACTAGGACTTCCAATACTATGTTGAATACAAGTGGTGAAAGTGGACAACCTTGCCTTGTTCCTGATCTTAGTGGAAAAGATTTTAGTTTTTGTCCATTGAGTATGATGTTGGCTGTAGGTCTCTCATATATGGCCTTTATTATGTTTAGAATTGCTCCCTTTATTCCCACCTTGCTCAGTGTTTTCATCATAAATGGGTGCTGTACCTTATCAAATGCTTTTTCTGCATCTATTGATATGATCATGTGTTTTTTGTCTTTCCTTTTGTTTATGTAGTGTATTACATTTACTGATTTGCAAATGTTGAATCATCCTTGCATCCCTGGGATGAATCCCACTTGGTCATGGTGTATGATCCTTTTAATGTATTGTTGGATGCAGTTTGCCAATATTTTTTTGAGGATTTTAGCATCTATGTTCATCAGCAATATTGGCCTGAAGTTTTCTTTCTTTGTGATGTCTTTATCTGGTTTTGGGATTAGGATGATGTTGGCTTCATAAAGAGTTTGGGAGTCTTCCATCCTTTTGAATATTTTGAATAGTCTGTGAAGGATAGGGGTTAGCTCTTGCTTAAATGTTTTGTAGAATTCTCCTGTGAAACCATTTGGTCCTGGGCTTTTGTGTGTTGGGAAGTTTTTTTTTTTATTACTGTTTCAATTTCATCTGCTGTTGTTGGTCTGTTCAGGCTTTCTGCTTTTTCTTCACTGAGTTTTGGAAGATTATATTTTCCTAGAAATTTGTCCATTTCACCTAGGTTTTCAAATTTCTGGACATACAGTCCTTCATAGTAATTTCTAACAATCCTTTGTATTTTTGTGGTGTCAGTTGTAATCTCTCCTCTTTTATTTCTGCTTGTGTTTATTTGGATCCTCTCTCTTTTTTTCTTGATGAGCCTGCTTAAGGACTTGTCAATTTTATTTATCTTTTCAAAGAACCAGCTCCTTGATTCATTGAGCCTTAGTATTGTGCTTTTAGTCTCTATGTCATTTAATTCTGCTCTGATCTTGGTTATTTCCTTCCTTCTACTAGCTCTGGGCTGTCTTTGTTGTTGTTCCTTGAGTTCTTGTAGGCGTAGGGTTAGATTGTTTGTTTGAAATGTTTCTATCTTTTTTAGGTAGGCCTGTATTGCTATGAACTTCCCTCTCGGGACTGCCTTTACTGTGTCCCATAAGTTTTGGGTTGTTATGAGTTCATTTTCATTTGTTTCCAGAACCTTTTTGATTTCTTCCCTGATTTCATTCTTGACCCATTCATTATTTAATAGCATGCATTTCAATCTTCATGATTTTGAGTGTTTGGTTTTTTTTGTTTTGTTTTGTTTTGTTTTTGCTTGGAGTTGGTTTCTAATTTCAGTCCTCTTTGGTCAGAGAAAATGCTTGTTATGATTTCAATTTTCTTAAATTTGTTGAGGCTTGTTTTGTGTCCTATCTTGTGGTCTATCTTTGAAAATGTTCCATGTGCATTTGAAAAGAATGTGTATTCAGCTTCTTTGGGATGAAGGGCTCTATATATATCAGTTAAGTCCATTTCATCTAGGGCTTTGTTCAATGCCACAACATCTTTGTTGATATTTTGTTTGGAGGATCTGTCCATTTTTGGCAGTGGGGTGTTAAAATCCCCTACTATAATTGTGTCTCTGTCAATATCCTTTTTGAAGTCCTCTAAGATTTTCTTTATATATTTGGGTGCTCCTACATTGGGTGCATACATATTTAAAATGTTTATGTCTTCTTGGTGGATTCTTCCCTTTCATATTATGAAGTGACCTTCTAGGTCTCTCTTTATAGCCTTTTTTGTGAAGTCTATGCTGTTTGATATGAGTATTGTTCCCCCAGCTTTCTTTTTCTGTCCATTTGCTTGAGTATTTGTTTCCTGCCCTTTACTTTCAATCTGTGTAGGTCTTTTGTCCTAAGCTGGATTTCTTGTAGGCAGCATATGTGTGGGTCATGCTTTCTTATCCGTTCAGCTATTCTATGTCTTTTAATTGGAGCATTTAATCTATTTATGTTTAAAGTTATTATTGATAGATTCTTATTCATTGTCATCTTTGTACCTGTGTTCCTCTCCCTCTGTCTCTCTTTTCCTTCCTTTCCTTAAAGCACACCCTTTAGCATGTCTTGCAGAGCTGTTTTGGTGAAGATGTATTCTTTTAGACTTCTTTTGTCTGAAAAGCTCCTTATTTGGCCTTCTATCTTGATTGAAAGTCTTGCTAGGTGAAGTATCCTTGGTTGTAGTCCTTTAGTTCTCATTACTTGGAATATTTCTTGCCACTTTCTTATGGCTTGAAGTGTTTCCATTGAGAAGTCAGTTGCTAACCTTATCGGGGCTCCCTTGTATGTTATTTCTTTTTTCTCCCTTGCTGCCTTTAAAATTATCTCTTTGTCTTGGAATTTTGCCATTTTAATTATGATGTGTCTTGGAGTGGGCCTCTTTGGGTTCCTCTTGATTGAGACTCTCTGTGTTTCTTGGATTTGTGTGACTTTTTCTCTCATCAGATTAGGGAAGTTTTCCATCATTACTTTTTCAAGTAGGTTTTTTGTCCCTTTTTCTTCTTCTCCTTCTGGTATCCCTATTATTCAGATATTATTAAGTTTCATATTGTCTTGTATTTCTCTTAAGCCCTCTTCATTTTTTCTGAGACTCTTTTCTTTTTCCTGCTCTTTCTGGGTGTTGTTTTCTATTTTGTCCTCCAGCTCACTGATCCGATTTTCTGGTTCTTCCATCCTGCTTTTGATTCCTTCTACTGTGTTCTTCAGTTCAGATATTGTATTCTTCATTTCCTCTTGGCCCTAGTTGATATTTTCTATTTCCTTTTTCATATTGATATAGTTTGCTGCAAGTTAGTTGTAGCTTCCTTGTAGTTTCTGGTAGTTGGTTGTCAGCTCCTGGAGCTTCCTGGTGACCATTGCTTTGAACTCAACATCTGATGGTTGAGTTGTTTCATTTAGCATTCTTTCTAATGTTTCCTCCTTCCCTTTCATTTGGGGATTGTTTCTTTGTCTTCCAATTGTTTGTGAGACTCTTTTTATTAGCCTCAGCTTCTCAAATTGATCTGACCTGACTCTCTGGGTTTATGGTGTGAGCTTCTGTGATAGAGTGCCTGTGAGGTTCAGTGGTGCAGTTTTGTCAGGTATCCTAGTGTTCACTGCTTCCTCCTATTCTTCTTTGCGATCCGTTGGAGGGCTAAGGCAAAAATGGTTTAAGACAGCAAGAGAGTATTCTATGTTATTTACAGTAGTGGCTGGTAAAGAAGAGGTAGGAAATCCTTTGGCTATGTGTAGTATTAACTGTGGTATATCACCCAACAAGTCACTTTTAGAAATGGTGGAATGAATGTAAGTCTCTTGTTGGCGATGGAAGGGTTGTGAGTTAGATCTAGACAGCAGTGAGGTTGTGAAATGTCAGATTCTCAGGTAAGGTGAGAATAAAGGATAGTAAATAGGTATAGTGACTGAGAGAATAGAGTTAACCACTACAGTAATAGAGTTCAGAAAACCATGGAGTGGGCTAGGAGCTCGGAGGGGTGTTGTGTAGTATTTACAATAGTATGGAACAGCTATTATTTACAATAATATTAGAGCCACAACCATATGACAGAATTTATGGAATCTAGATACCAAGAATAAGGAGTGTCGGACCTTCAGTAGTGTGCTAATGGAACATAGGTGAAGTGAAGAAAATTAGATTAACAATACACTATGACTGAGAGAACAGGGGAAATCTGTCACTCAATACAATATGCTCCGCCAAACAAAGAAGACTAAACAGAAGGAAGAGGAATACCAAAATATTATACAAATAGAAGATGTAAGAATAAGGTAGAAATAATGATGCAGATATGCAGTATCTTGCAGGTTCCTTGTAATAGCAAAGTGAAATTTGTCTGTCTCAACTGTTAGGATGCCCCCTCTTTGGGACCAACTCTGGTCTTTTCACAGTTCCTATTTTCTTTGTCACATTTGTGCGTATTTAAAAAAAAAAGAAAAAGAAAGCAGACTAAGGATGGTAGAATAGATAAAATTGGAATGAAAGCAAGAATGAATAAAACAAGAAATAAGGAAAGAGGTAAAAATCGTTAAGACATAAAAAAATAAAAATTAAAATATAAAAAAATTTCTTTGGAAAAATCAAACAAACACACACATGTGTACACACCAGGGGAAACAAAGAAAAAAGAAAAATAAGCAAAAACAGAAAAAAGTATAAAAATATAACTGAAAAAAAAAAAGAAACCCTCTTGCTGGTTTCAAACTGGTCAGACCGGTTTTTCTGTTGCTGCTGGCTGCAGCAGACTGAAGGGTGGGTTTACAGATGTGCTCTCTGGGTGCCAGGGGCTCCCAGTCTCCCTCTACAGGCACGCCCCCTCTGAGTTTATCTAACAGTCTTCTGGTCTCTGGGGCACACAGGCTCTGGGTTTATCTGAGCCTTGTGTTTTCTCTGGCCGCCCAGGTGTATTGTGCCTTCTCAAGGACTCTCACTGTATGGGTGTGCATGCATGTGCGACCTCAATGTGTCCATGGGGGTCGTCCACTTGTCTCGGGCAGCGGGCACCGTCAGCTCTGGGTTTATCTGAGCGGTGTGTTTTCTCTGGCTGCCTAGCATTAACTTGTCCTCTCAAGTTTTCTCACTGTGCGCGCCAGTGCGTGCACACACACCCGCAACCGGTTCTGTGCTTATCCTCCCCCTCTCACCGTCTTTCATTGCGCAGGTGCCCGTTCTGGATTTTCCAGGTGCAGGCTCTGAGTCACCACCAGCGCACTCTCCCTCCAGATCAAGGCTTGGTCTCCAGCGCTCCACAAAGCTCTCTCTGCCCCCAGGTTGCAGGCGGGCCTACCAGGGCTGCCTCTGGTCACACCACTAGGGCGCACACTCCTTTCAGGTCTCTGCATGGGTGCTTACAGCCCCCGTGTGTTTGGAGCTCAATCCTTGAAATTGCTCTCTAAAATTTCAAGCATCCAGGCTTCCCCCCAGTGTTGCTCAAACCCTGCCTAGCCAAGGAGGGAGCACCGACCCAGCTCCCTGTGTTCAGTCCAAGCTGGAGTTGTAGCCTCCCTGCTCCCTGAGCTGATTTATAGGTTTCTATTTTCCCAAAGTATTCTCCTGACCGTCTGCTTATTCAATGCCCGCTACAATTTTTGATCTCCTGTCTTCATATATGTCATGGTACTGTTGGCTGTCTGCTCTGCTCCTCCGTAGATCCGCCTGGTTTCTCTTCCATGTGTAGGAGGAAGTAGAATCTGCTCCCTCTTACCAAGTTGCCATCTTCTCCCCACCTTTTCTTGTTTTTTGTTATAGAAATACTAGTTGGGGAATTAGTCGGGAGGCTACTTTGTAGTGGTAATGAAAATGTATATCATGATTGTGATGATAATTACAGTTATTACAGATTGAATCGTATACTTAAAAATAGTAAATTGTATTGCGTGTAAATTATTCTCCAATAAAACTAAATATAAAATTATAACAAATTATTTTTGCCATTATTAGTATTATTTTAAGGTTATTGTTATTGTAAGTGATTATTTTGTACTGATTATATCTAACATTAATAGTCATTACCTGAATAGGAAATTAATAGTACTAATTTTTTGATACTAAGAAAAAGTTGTTAAAATTTTCCATCAGATAATCCAGGATTGTTCTCTTATAATGTTAATTCAATTATTATTTTTAAAATTTTTATTTATTTATTTTTAGAGAGAGGGGAAGAGGAGAAAGAGAGGGAGAAAAACATTAATGTGTGCTTGCCTCTCATGTGCCCTGCACTGGGGACATGACCCACAACCCAGGCATATGCTTTGATAGGGAATCAAACATGGGACCCTTTGGTTTACAGGCCTGTGCTCAATCCACTGAGCTACACCAGCAAGAGCTAATTATTTTTATCTTTGTCATTGCTTTCTGTACCATAATTTAGTGACCCACACAATTGGTGAAATGAAATTTAAACAGTTCATTTAAAATAAGGTAAAAAAACTTCTTTGATTGAGCTGATACTTTCAACCACTCACTTTTCAGATATTTCCTCTCTTTTTAAAAAATACACAGATTCTCTCTGTTTCTACTGTATTGAATAAGGGACAATTAGACAAATTATTGTAGAAAATTAGGGAACACTTTCTTTACTAAAAATATAGCAGCCATAATTAAAACACAAAAAAACAGGATACGGTGAGTTTCTGTCATTAGCATTCTCAAGCACAGACTGGTTGAATAACAATGCAGAAAAAATCCATTAAATTGAATTTAGTGGTTATTGTAGGGGAAGCAAATTTTTTTATCTTTATTCTCTTAGATTTCTATTTGACTAGACTTGAGAATTAAATTGACATAAGACATATCAACAGGAGAAAAACATGGAAGTTTTTTCAATATAAATTCTACATCATAAAGGATCCTCCATGAAAATTGAAGACCCAAAGAAATGGAGGAAACTACCTGCTTTCATATTTGGTTAAAGAAAGAGAGGCAGTTGTGGGAAAGTGACTAAACAACATCTTGAGGCAGAAGAAAGATAAGAATTATTTGAACAAAGTTTGTTTGTAAAAAAATCTTATGCTGAACTTTTACTCCTTTATGATAATAGTGTTACTTTCCTTCTGGTTCAGGGAAGACTTTTTTTTAGTAACAATGTCATTTTCTGCTTTTAAGAAAAAGAAAGAAGGTCAAAGTGCTTTTCTTGTATTTGTTGTTTTTCAAGTTCTTTTAATACAAAATTGTCAATTGCCAGAGTGGCACATTTTGGTTTGGCGTATTCTGAATTCCATCAGCACTTAAGGCCCTTGTTTCAAACATTGAAGTTCTATTAATATAACTGGCCTAGAATTGTGCCATCTGCAAATTTGATTAGCATGTTATAAAAACTGTATCTGAATCATCGAGAAAATATAGAATAGAATAAATCAGCCATTTGTCTTACAAACCACTTTCTTTATCAAGGCTTAAATCAATATATTAATCATTACTCTTTGGAAAAATTTAAATATTTCTTCATCTGTCAGTGTGATAGCCTGTATTATTTTTAGTGATTCTAATGAACACTATTCTCACACATAATTATATGTTCAATAGTGAAGCTTAGAAATTTGTCTAGATATTTATCACAGACTGTATATAACAAAGGTTAAGTTTGAAAGTTCTAGAATAAGATATGTGCTTGAATCTTGTCTGCCATTTTTAATATCTGTGATATAGGACAAGGTACTTATCTCAATCTTGTACCTGCAAAAAAGATGGAATTTATTTCTATCTCTGCTAATGTGTATGTATTTCCTTCTGTGGTTAATGTGTTTTGGTTACAGTAAATAAGATCCTTATTATTACATTTTCATCATTTATTATAGCAGAAACTATCTAGTTTTTCATTACAAATTGAACTTTTCTTGACCCGATTAGTCTTATTGACCTGATTTTTTTTTATAGGATGGCTTCCCTTATCCACTGCCTCTTCAAATATTGTCAGCAGTGTTTTTCTCTGTATTTTGAGATATCAGTATTCTGGCATATGATATGTGTAATCAAGAAGACATGAATTCATTGGAAAACACAATTTCTCAAAGTTTATTATACAATTAATCTTCTGTTCTATTTTTTTACTCAAAGTCTATTTCTTCTTCACCATCTTGAAGTTGGTACTCCCTGGTAAAAGAAATGGAAGCAAAATAAGAAGTGAGTAAATTTGCTTTATATTTTTTCTGTCATGGGTAAATGTTTCCTAAATAGTGTACTTATGTTTTCCTGTTATTTTGGTATATACTGGTTCTTTAATATATTTTGTTTTACTGCCAGCAAGTCAAATATTGCTTACTTTTTCCTTGGTACAGGTACATCACTAGTAGAGATATTTTATTTATCAAAAATACTATATGTGCCTTTTTGATCTTTTCAAGATGGGGAGCAGGAAGTAAAATCTTGGTCAGTAAGTGGAAATTATCTGTAGTGGTAGAGCAGTATATGTAAGTAACATTAAATGTGAGGGTGAATAAGACATTTTCTCAAGTGGAATGGCTTTAAAGAAAACCCAAATATGTCACCTTAAAGCATGTATTTTTGTCATAAAATTTATTTTGAGCTTGAGGTAATTAAGAAGCAGTAAATGTAGAAAAAGCTGCCCCTTTTATGCCTAGAGGCAGGAAATACATTCTCCTTTAACTGAAGAGTCTTAGCCCAGAGATGGAATGAAAGGAATCTGCAAACAAACCTTGTCAAACTCACCTTTATCTTCCTAGTTACTTCCTCACCATTTACTACCCTTAGTGGAAATCAGAGGCTGAAAGTTGAGGAAAGTACATGAATTTTTATTGTTATTATCACAAATGTGGAAAATTGACACAGAAACCCCTGTGTCCTGTGAGAAAGTTTGAAACTTAGCAAATACTGCATAGTCAAAGAATTTGAATGTTTAAAATAAAAGTCTTTGATACATTAGTAACATAAATTGTTATCATAGAGAGAAGGGAAAAAAACTAAGAGTCTATTTTATAGCGAGAAGCAGAAGGCGGGCTATGTATTTCAGGCATGCCAAATAATTCTGAAATCCAGTTACAAGGTAATGTCACATGAAGGCAGCTTTCAGCAGATGGCTACCAGCATATGTGGACTATTGAATCTGATTAATCAAATAACCAAGGATTAGGTTTCTTAGGATTTTTAAAAAGAGATAAAGCAAAAGATCTATGAAACTAACTCTGTCCAAATTTAAGGCTTGCAAACTTTTTAAAAATATTATTAATTCATTGTCTGCAAATCATGCTTCAAGGAGAAAACTGTCATTATGGTTACTTGTAAACAGTTCAGTAACTCTTTAAATTCATTTTTTTGGCAAATTGAATTTTTATTCCTTTAATTTTAAAAGTGTGTCTATTATTTTTTAATTCATGCAAATTCTAGAAAATATTACATGAAGAACCAATAAAATGAACATAATTATCCGTGGATTCTCAGAGGGTTTTGCTGCTAACCAAGGGTTATCTTTCCATCTCCTGGTAAATAAAAGGATCACTACTGTTCTTCCCATCCCCAGATTCACATCATTGTCATATGAGAGGACATAACCATTTTAATGGATAAAGAAAATCCTGATGAGAATGGCCACAAGAAGTAACTAGTAGATTTGAGATTGAACCATAGTTGACCAGGGAAACTCGACTTTCCTGGCTATAAGATGGGAAGAAATCATTCATATTCCTATTTTTTTATTGAAATAGAATGAAAACCATTAATCTGAAGAAAAGCTCATCTGTATTCGTTCTCAAAACCTAAATTAATGTCATTGCTTATATAATGCTATTTTTGCCTAGCTATAAGCAAAAATACTGGAAATATCAAATATATTTTGAAGTTATACAATCATAATATTGTGTGTAGATGTTATACATTTACATTCTTACATTTTGACATATCACAAATATTTAATACACTTCCCCTATTATACATTTACACAATACATCTTTTTATTTTATTTTATTTCAGAGAGAGGGGAAGGGAAGGAGAAGGAGAGGGAAAAAACATTATTATGAGAGAGAAACATCCAATGGTTGCCTTTGCAAGATCCATGACCGGGGAGGGAAAATGGAGCCCACAACCCAGGTAAGTTCACTGACCAGGAATAGAACTGGCAACCTCTTTGTTAATGGGATGGCAGGCAACCAACTGAGCCACATGGTCCAGGGCTACACAATAATTCTTAATAGTTATAAAAATTCACTCCTAAAGGCCACAGTAGCTATAGACAACAATACCACTACATCTGCTTTTATATCATTATCATACAATGCACAGTACCAAAAGCTTCACTAGCAGTTTCTACATTAGAGGAGGCAAAATACATAATTTACTTGATATATCAAAGTAAACATGATTAGAGCTACAGAAATCAAGTTTTCTTTTACTTCTTTATATGTTTAGACATTAATATATGATCAAAAGAAATTTACACGTTCACTGTTTTTTAACACTTTTTTATTGTTCAATCACAATTGCCCCCATTCCCTCCCATTACTCTCCCCTGCCCTATGCAGCCCCAGCTCCCACATTCAATCATATTCCCCATTGTCTTTGTCTATGGGTTCTTCATACACGTTCTTTGACTCAACCCTTCCCCTTCCTTCCTGTGTTATCACCCTCCCACCTCCCCTCTGGTCACTGTATGTTTGTTCTTTATTTCCATGTATCCAGTTCTATTTTGCTCACTTATTTGTTTTGTTGAATAGGTTCCATTTACAAGTGAGATCATATGGTATTTGTCTTTCATCACTTGGCTTATTTCACTTAGCATAATGCTCTCCAGTTCCATCCATGTTGTCACTATTAACAATAGGATATTGGCTATTTTTATTGAGCACAGCATACATGCTGCCAATATGCACTTGCTTGTACAATTTTGTATGGATGGGCATGCAAAGTTTTGAATAATAATAATAATAATTAATTTATGACTTTAAATTCCTATTCACAAGAACTTAAAGTCTATGCAAAGATATGAGGGAAAAGTTTTCTGTTTTTAAGTCTGCACAAAAATGAGCTAATGTGTATGACTTTGAGTATGCAAAATTTTATAAATGATTTTCAATAAATACATATTAAGAAGCAATTTAAACTTTTTTGAATCCCCTGGAGGTTTTCTAAAGAACACTGTTTTAAAACCAAAGCTTTTGAAGGAAATAGGCAAAACAATCTATTCAATAAAAAGCAAAATATCATCTCTGGGATCATAACTTATAGCTTGAATATGGTAAACATTGCATTCTATTATGTCATTTCTAAAATCATCCCATGAATGTTACAAATAGCCTTAACACTCCATTTACAATCCTAACTACTGCTATTGCTGGAAATGAGGTCAGGAATGTACTAAATAAGGAATGTTCAGTAGATATTCTGGAATGGTGAGGAAATAAATATAAAAAGAAATATTGGGGACATGACTTTAAACAGCCATTTTACTGTATCATTATAATGATTAACCTATGATTATGTTATAATCATATATATGATATGCTTTGAGAATAAGTACTATTATATCAGAGAAAACTTAGTTCATTTGGTAAGAGACTATGGCCAACAACAAAAATCATAAATTTGATTTTCCACACGACCATCAATTATGAAAGTTGGAGAATATAGTTTGGGCATCAGTAATCTAATTTTACCCCATCACAAAAGTTTAAAATTTATTTTAATATGTTAAGTTTAGTTGAGCACTTACTAGGTTTACAACATAGAATTACGTGATAATAGAATAGAAGTGAAAACAGATCATTTTAATAAATCTGATAAATGCTTTAATAATTGTATATATAGAATTATATATATGAGTATATATATATATATATATATATATACATATATATATACACATATATATATGAAGTATATAATCCCAGTGTTGTAGTTTCAGGAAAGAAAAATACAAAATATAACATCTTATGGGCTTACTTTTATTACTGCCATTTCGGTATGTGAAGATAGTGATTATAGGAGGTAGGAGCTTTATATGTGTAAAATTGTTTAGATAGGGACTATTATAGGCTGGGACCATCACAAATGTTACATTATAAATACTTTATATGTCTTCATTATAGCCCTAAAATTTTAAGAAATTGGTAGAATTATTAAATAACTTAAAACCTAACCTTGAATTTTTAATCTATCCCTAATTTCACAAATATATATAAATGCATTTCTTCTAGTTGTTTTGCTTAAAGCAGGGGGACGAATACAATAGACAAAGACTTTTTAAATCATTTTAGCTATAGTAATCATAAGTCTAGTAACATAGGTAGTTATAAAATAAACTATGAAGTGTCACCATGACCTCTATGTAAATAAAAACATTGGATGATTAAAATGTCTATATTAAAATACTTCTTTTTATGAATCTGCCAATAAAGTATATACATACTTTGTAAACCCATCAGCATTTAGCAAAGTGGCACACAAATCAAACTACGATAGAATTATGTCAGAGAAATATTATCCAGAAGTTTTCCACATTTGTCAAATGATATGTTTCTGGATTGGAGAGAGAGGAAGGGAGAGGGAGAGACAGAGCAGAGAGAGAGATCTATTTGTTGTTCTACTTATTTATGCATCCACTTGTTGATCCTTGTGTGTGCCCTGGCAAGGGATCGAACCTACAACCTTGGTGTATCAGGATAATACTCTAACCAATTGAGCTATCCAACCAGGGCCTTGATGTGCTTATTTACAATACTTTATTTGCCCAAATATTTATGTGAATATTGAGGTATTTGTCTTTTCTAATAATTATATGGACCTGTTATATGCCAGACCATATTATAGATGTTTTGGATACTTAAAGTTATTAGAAAGATATAACGCCTACCTTAAAGGATCTTACATGCTAATTTGCTATAGAGATCATAAAAAACAAACAAATAAATAAGATAACATAAAGCACTGAACAGTTGGATGGTGATTATAAAACAGAGCAGTGCAATAGAATGTAACCATAGTTTGGTAAAAGAATAATTTTAGCTTGACTGTTGGGTAAAGCTTCTCTGGATGATTTAAACTTTGAGATGAAATAGAAATTATGAAAACAAGCATCTATGAAACTATCTGATGAAATACATGTAGAAGGAATGGCATTAGCAAAATCTTTGAGATGGAAATATGTTAGCCTAATTATATAAGAGGAAAAAAGACCAGCATTCTGTAGTTTAACCAGGTAGATCATAAGCTGGAGATAGCTGTTAGAACTCCATTTGAAAATATCCATTAGGCAGTTGTATGTACAAGGATGAAGAGCTTAAGTATGCAAAAAAGAATGGAATCCCATAGAAGTTTTGGCCTTTTATAGAAGAGACTCTTCTTCCAGCATAAGAGAAAAAGAAGGATATTTTGTGGGTGTAGAGGTTTGTAGGTTGATGGGATTTAAGGCAATCAAAGGAAATAGTTCTCTAATTGCCTCTTCAGGGATTATGAAATGAAGTTACTAGGTAAAGTAAGGGTGACAATCTGGGGAGACCTAGGCTATAAACTATTTATTTTAGGCAGTCAAAAATGATTAATCAGGGAAATATGATAGAATTGTCTGTCAATATCCTATGCCCATTGGTTAACTTGACTATAAACTTAAAGTAAGTTAATTTAGAGCAATTATATCATCTTCTCCATCATTATTCAGCTTCACATTAAGGAAAATATGTTATACTTGGAATAATACAACTATAATTTAAAAAAACAATTAAGAAATGTATAGTTGGGAAGCAATGTTGCAAGTAACATTGTCTTAACACAGATTTTTAACTGCCAAGTAATAGAAACTAATGTGTAGTGGCTTAATTACTACAGTTTTATAATATAGTGGGAAACCAGAAAGTGTGATGCCTCCAGCTCTTTTCTTCTATTGTAGGATTACTTTGTCTATTTGGAATTGATTGTGATTCCATACAAATTTTAGAATTGTTTTTTCTATTTATGTTAGAAATACCATTGAAATCCTGACAGGAATTGCATTGACACTACTGGTTACTTAAGGTAGTAAGGGACATTTTAATAATGTTAAGTCTTTTGATTCACGAACACTGGATATCTTTCCATTTATTAGTATCTTCAATTTCTTCCATCAAGGTCTTACTGTCTTTAGGGTACATATTTTTCACCTTGGTTAAATTTATTTCTGAAAATTTTATTGTTGTTATGCTGATGTAAATAAGATTGTTTTCTTAAATGCTATTTGGCTACTATGTGGTTAAAGTATAGGAATTAAAGTAATTTTTGTATGTTAATTTTGCATCTTGAAATTTTACCAAAATTATTTGTAAGTTCTAACAGTGTATGATGGATTCTTTAGGATTTTCTATATATAAAACATCTCATTCAAAGAGATTTTTAAATTATTATTTTTTATTGTTATTCAAGTACAGTTGTCTCCATTTCCCCCCACCACCACTCCCCACACCCTAGCCATCCCCACTTCCCACCTCAGCTCCCACCCCCTTGGTTTTGTCCATGTGTCCTTTATACATGTTCCCAAAAACCATTCCCCCTTTTTCTCCCTATTATCCCCTCCCCTCTTCCCTCTGATTATAGTCAGTTTGTTCTTAATTTCAATGTCTCTGGTTATATTTTGCTTGCTTGTTTGTTTTGTTGATTGGGTTCCACTGAAAGATGAGATAATATTTTACTTCTTTATTTATTTGGATGCCCTTTATTTCTTTTTTTTTTTCAATAACTCTGGCTAGAATTTTTAGTATTATGTCGAATAGGAGCAGTGAGATTAGAAAGAAACACTTATCTTGTTCCTTATTATTGATGAATATCTGTCTACTATTCACCACTGAGTATGTTGTTAGTTGTGGTTTCATCAAATATGGCCTTTATTATATGGAGGTATTTGCTTCCATGTCCAATTTGTTGAGAGTTTGAATCATGAAAGAATGTTTAATTTTGTCAAATGTTTTTTCTGCATCTGTTCAGATCATCATATTATTATTATTTTTAAAGATTTTATTTATTTATTTATTTATTTATTTATTTATTTATTTATTTATTTTTTAGAGAGAAGGGAAGGGAAGGAGAAAGAGAGCAGAAGAAATATCAATGTGTAGTTGCCACTCATGCATCCCCAACCGTGCACCCGGCCTGCAACCCAGGCATATGACCCTCCTGGGAATCGAACCAGCAACCCCTTGGTTCACAGGCCCATGCTCAACCCACTGAACCACATCAGCCACAGCTGATCATAATATTTTTAACAGTTTTTTAAAGATTTTATTTATTTGTTTTTAGACAGAGGGGGAAGGGAAGAAGAAAGAGAGGGAGAGAAACATAAATGTGTGGTTGCCTCTTGTGTGCCCCCTACTGGGGACCTGGTCCACCACCCAGGCATGTGCCCTGAGTGGGAACCAAACCAGTGATCCTTTGGTTCGCAGGCTGCGCTCAATCCACTGAGCTATACTAGCCAGGGCTGATCATATTATTTTTATCTTTCACTCTCTCAATGTGGTGTATTATATTTATTGATTTATTGTTGAACCAGCCTTGCATCTCAGGGGTAAAACTCACTTGGACATGATATATAAACATTTAAAATGGGTTCTTGAATTAGGTTTTTCAAATACTTTATTGAGATTTTTTTCTATATTTATCAGAGATATTGGTTTATAGTTTTCTTGTAGTGTCTTTATTTCATTATGGCATCAAGTTAATGGTTCTCTAAAATGAGTCTAGGAGTGTTCCCTCCTCTTCAAAATTTTGGAAGTGTTTGTTTTAACAAGGACTAGAGTTCATTCCTCTATAAATGTTTGGTAGAATTCACCAGTGAAACCATGTAGTTCTGAGCTCTTCTTGATTGGGAGCTTCTTGATTTCTGGTTCAATCTATCAATACTTACTCATTACTTATCAGTTCAAGTTATCTATTTCTTCATGATTCAGCCTTGCTAGATTATATATTTTTAAAAATTAATCCACTTTTTCTAAATTGACCAATTTGTTGGTGTATAGTTTTTCATAGAAGTTTATTTATGTTTTATTTATGTATTATAAATACATAAATACATAGAAGCTTATTATCTACTATTTCTGTGGTATCAAGTATAATATAGACCAATGGGAAAAACCTAGAGCCCCAAAATAAACTTGCACATATGAGGTCAACTAATACAGCAGTCTCCCCTTATCTATGGTGGATACATTTCCAGACCCCCAGTGGATGTCTGAACCTCAGAATAGTACCAAACACTATATATGCTATGTTTTTTCTATACATACCTACATGTAATAAAGTTTAATTTATAATTTAAACACAGTAATATATTAACAACAATAACAATAAAATACAACAATTATAATAATATAGTGCAATAAAGATTATATGAATATGGTCACTTGTTTCAGAGGATCCTTTGTTGAACTTTTTGTAGAGTCTCAACCCTTTCTAGTGCAACACACTGCCAGCAATCAAAACAAGTTTATTGTTCACTTATTCCACCCACAAATTTAATGACTTTTCCATTTTAACTAAACACTGATCATACGCTGTAGCTATAGCATTTGCAGTTTGAAACATGACATCCAAACTGGCATGAATTTCTTTTTCTTTGTTCACAATTTTATGGGTAGAATACCTATTTTATTGTAGATATCAACAACCTCAGCATGCATTTTTCTGTCTTTATTGAGAATATTTATCTTTTTACTTAAAGGAAACATTTTGCTGCTTCTCTGTGGTCATTATTATATAAAATAAGGTTATGGAATACAAATATTGTGGTGCCAGAATAGTTGGTCTGATAATTGAGGTAGTTACTATTGATAAGTGACTGATATAGATACACTGGACAAAGAGATGATTGACATCCAGGGAAGGCCAGAGTGGAATGACATGAGATGTTATCTTGCTACTCAGAATGACATAGGATTTAAAACTTGGGAACTGTTTATTTCTTGAATTTTCCATTTAATATATTCAGACTATGTTTGCAAGGAGGTAACTGAAACCAAAACTGTGGGTAAGAAGGAACTACTCTATTTGACTAGTGTACCAAGAATACTCAATGAAGAAAAGATAATCTCTTTAATAAACAGTACTGGGGAAATGGAGTTTCATATACAATATAGTAAAACTAGATCCCTATATTGAATCACTAAAAATGTCAACTCAAAATGGACTAAAGAAAATGAACTGAATGCAAAAAATACTACAAAACATAAATAAATAAATAAATATATTGAAATATGTTGGCTTAAAATGAATGGATTAAGGCATAAACAAACAAACAAAAAAACCCTGAAACCATAAAGCTATTAGAAAATAACAGGGGAAAAGCTCTTTGGCATTGGTTTTAGCAAGATTTAATGGGTATGATACTCAAAGAAATAGTACCAAGAGCAAAAATAAGCAAATGAGACTATACCTGGCATCAAGGAAGAGCACCACGACCCTGCCCCTACACAACTAATCCTCCACAGAGGTCAGAGGTTGGTGGTCAGTGGTCACAGCCAGTCCTTGCAGCTGACTGGCCTGGGTAAATCCTTCCCATTGACCTGCCAATAAAAACCAAGTATCAAATACAAGAGGAGAGTGTCCTCAGTGCACATGGAGGGAACACTTTGAGTACCCAGGTTGGGTGATATGGGAAGCTGTGCCACTGGTCCCTACATGACACCTCCTACATTAAGCCAAGCTAACAATTCATGGAGTCATAGCAGCTTTACCTAATACATAGAAAGAAAAACACAGTGAGACTGCCAAAATGAGGAGACAAAGAAACATGGCCAAAATGAAAGAATAAATCAAAACTCCAGAAAAAGAACTAAACAAAATGGAGATAAGCAATCTATAAGAGGCAGAGTTCAAAACACTGTTACAAAAATGCTCAAGGAATTTGGTGAGGACCTCAACTGCGTAAAAAAGATCCAGTCAGAAAAAAAGGATACACTAATTAAAATAAAGAAAAATTTATAGGGAAACAACAATAGAGTGGATGAAGCTGAGAATCAGATAAATGATTTTGAACATAAGGAAGCAAAAAATAACCAATCAGAACAACAAAAAGAAAAATGAATAGAAAAAAATGAGGATAGTATAAGCAGTCTCGGGGACAACTTTAAGTGTCCCAACCTTCACATCATAGGGGTGCCAGAAGGAGAAGACAAATAGCAAGAAATTGAAAATCAACTTGAAAAAATAATGAAAGAAAACTTCCCTAATTTGGTGAAGGAAATAGACATGCAAGACCAGGAAGCACAAAGGATCCCAAAAAAGATGCATGCAAAGAGGTCCACTCCAAGACACATCATAATTAAAATACCAATGGTTAAACTAGAGACAATCTTACATGCAGCAAGAGACACGCAGTTGTTACCAACAGGGGTTTCCCCATTAGACTTTCAGCTGATTTCTGAAAAGAAACTTTGCAGACTAGAAGAGATTGGCAATAAATATTCAAAGTCATGAAAAGTAGGGACCTACAGCCAAGATTTCTTTACCAAGAAAAGCTGTCATCTAGAATCAAAGAGCAGATAAAGAGCTTCCCAGACAAGGTAAAGCTAAAGGAGTTAATCATTACCAAGTCATTATTATATAAAATGTTAAAGGGACTTATTTAAGAACAAAAAGATCAAAACTATGAATAAAATGACAATAAATATGTATTTGTGAACAATTGAAACTAAAAAATAAACTAAACATACAAGAAGAACAGAGACAGAATCATGGATATGGAGAGTAGATTGATGGGTGCTATATGGGAGAGGGGTATAAGGGAATAGGTGAAGAGGTGAGGGGTTTAAGAAGTATACATAGGCAGTTACAGAATAGCCATGGGGTTGTAAAGTACAGTACAAGAAATGGAGTAGCCAAAGAACTTATACATATGACCATGAACATGAACAAGGATAGGGGGATTGCCTCAGGGAGTGGGGTTGCTAGGTGGAAGGGGAAAAGGGAGGAAATTGGGACAACTATAATAGCACAATCAATAAAATATAATTTTAAGAATGACTGTGAAAAAAATTATATATATAAAGAGAGAACCCAAGTGGAAGCTACAAGAACCTCCTCCCAGGAACAAACTGAAATTATAACTAAATTACAGAAAAATCATCCTGAAAAAAACAACTGGACACTAGCTGGAGAGAAACCTTATAACCACAGACAGATGAAAGAAGCCACATTACCACAAATAGACTGGTACTGAGTGAGGAGTCACAAGATAGCTGGCTGGGCTCCCAAAAATGGCAGCTGAAGTTTACAAGGATATTTCAGCAGCTGGGGAGTACCACTGAGCAATATGGGGTCTAATATCCAAGCTGGGCTCCCAACACTATAACACTAAAACTGGGAAAGGAACCTAAATAACATACAGCTTCGAAAGTAGGTTTCTATCCACTGGGGAGAGATGGGTTGAGACACAAGGAGCCTCATAAAAGGCCAATGCACAAAATTATGTTGCAGCCACTTATCCTGGGTTCCAGCAGAGGGAGGGAAGAGTGGACTAGAGACACATGAGAAGAGTCTAGGGCTGGTGGCTGTAGGGAAAGAACTGAGGAACAGTTGCTAGGATCCCTGCATTGAGCCATTTCCCATGCTGCAGAAGCCATCTTTCTCAGGCCTAACTTTCCTCTCTGAATGGCATCAGCATGAAGGGAAGCAGTAGCTCTGCCCTCAGCAATTACTCTAACCTACCTGGTGGTGCTTATGCCCTGCTGCTAAATACAGCTGGAAGACTTTCACTTAGTAAGCTTAACAGAAAGCTTTCAGGCACATGTGGATCTCTGTGATTTCTGAGACAATGTCTGGCCCTCCCATGGGCCTGGAGCTGATAAAAGCTGGCCTGGTTGTGCAGCCTGGTTCTTTCTCCGCACAAACAGGCTCAGCAGGGGAAGCCAAGAGCTGCAGATCATCAATAGCTCCAAACAGGTTGCCCAGGGCTAATCAGAAGAAGGGTCTGATCAAGGCCTGCACCAGAGTCTCTGCAAATGCACATAATGCATACAAACAAACAAACAAAAAAAGGCAACCAAAATGGGAAGACAAGGAAATAGGCCCCAAATGAAAGACAAGACAATCCTCTAGAAGGAGAACTAAGTGGAATAGAGGCAAGGAATTTATCAGATGGAGAGTTTAGAATAATGATTATAAGGATACTCAAAAGCATAAAAAAGGCATAGAAAACATAAAAAAAGTACCAGTCAGAAATAAAAAATGCAATATCTGAGATAAATAGTATACTGGAAGGAATAAATAGATTAGATGAAGCACAGAATAGAATCATTGATTTGGAAGACAAGGTAGAAAAAAACATCTAATCAGAACAACATGAAGAAAAACAAATTCAAAAAATAAGGAAAGCTTAAGAAACCTTTGGGCAACATGAAGTATAACAACATCTGCATCCCTAAGAAGACAATGAGCAAGGGATCAAGGACATATTTGAAGAAATAATGTGTTGAAACTTCCCTAATCTGGTGAAGAAAAAAGACACTCAAGTCCAGGAAGGTCAGAGAGTCCCAAACAAGTTGGGACCAAGAAGCCTACATCAAGACACATCATAATCAAAATGACAAGGATTAAAGACAAGAAGAGAATGCTAAAAGCTGCAAGAGAAAAGCAGATAGTTAACTACAAGGGAGCACCTATTAGACTGTCATCTGATTTCTCAGTAGAAACATTTCAGGCCATAAGGGAGTGGCATGAAATATTCATGGTGATGAAAAGCAAGGACCTTCAAACAAGGCTATTTTACCCAACAAGGCTCTCATTTCAAATTGAAACAGAAATAAGGAGCTTCACAGACAAGAAAAAGGTAAAGGTTTTTGTTAACACAAAATCAGTACTGCAGCAAATGTTAATGGGCTTACTTGAAGGAGGAGGAGAAGGATGAGGAGGAGGAAGAGGAAGGGGAAGAAGGAAAGAAGGAAAAAAACAAAGAAAATAATCTAACAATTAAATTACACTAAATATATACCTATCAATAATCGCCTTAAATGTAATTGGCTTAAATGCTCCAACCAAGACATAAGGTAGCTGAATAGATAAGAAAACAAGACCCATATACATGCTGCCTCCAAGAGACCCACCACGAATCAAAAGATACACACACACAAAAAAAAAAAAAGTAAAGGGGGGAAAAAGGTATTTCATGCAAATGGAAAGGAAAAAAACGTGGGGCAGCAATACTTATAACAGAAAAAAAATAGGCTTTAAAACTAAGGCTACAGTAAGAGACAAAGGAAGATAGTACATAATGATAAAGGGAACAATCCCACAAGAGAATGTAACTCTAGTAAATATTTCTGCACCCAACATAGGAGTACCTAAATATGTAAAGCCAATCTTGATGGACATAAAAGAAAAGATTGACAGAAACACAGTAGTTGTTGGGGTCTTTTAATACCCCTTTGATGTCAATGGATAGATCTTCCAAGCAGATAATCAAGAAGGAGACAGCAGCCTTAAGGGATACACTAGATCAAATGGATTTAATTGACATCTTCAGAGCATTTCACCACAAAGCAGCAAACTATACATACTTCTAAAGTGCACACAGAAAGTTTTCCAGATTAGATTATATGTTAGGACACAAAACAAGTCTCAATACATTTAAGAAGATTAAAATCATATCGAGCATCTTCTCTGACCACAATACTATGAAACTACAAGACATGGAAGCTAAATAATGTATTATTAAACAATGAACAGCCCAACAATGACATCAAGGAAGAAATCAAAATATACTTAAAACAAGTGAAAATGAGAATACACCAACCCCAAATCTGTGGGACACAGGGAAAGCAAACCTAAGAGGTAAATTCATAGAATTACAGGCCTATCTCAAAAAAAGAAAAAAAGAAAAAAAAAGCTCAAATAAATAATCTAACTTTACACTTAAAGAAACTTGAAAAAGAACAAGAAACAAAGCCCAAAGTGAGTAGAAGGAAGGAAATAATAAAGATCAGAGCAGAAATAAATTAAATAGAGTTTTAAAAAAGTGATACAAAGATCAATGAATCCAAAAACTCTTTCTTTGAAAAGATCGACAAACCTGTAAACAGACTCATCAAGAAAAAAAGAGAGAGGGCCCAAATAAATAAAATCAGACATGAAAGAGAAGAAATAACAACTGACACCAAGAAATACAAGGGATTGTTAGAAAATATTATGAATAACTCTATGTCAACAAACTGAGCAACCTGGATGAAATGGATAAATTTCTAGATATTTGCAATCTTCCAAAACTAAATCAGGAAGAATCAGAGAACATGAAATACAAGTTACAACTAATGAAATTGAAGCAGTAATCAAAATGACTCCTAAAAAACAAAAGCCTTGGACTGGATTGCTCACAGGTGAATTTTACCAAACAATGAGAGAAGAACTAACACCTGTCCTCAAAACTACTTCACGAACTTCAAGAGGAAGGAATACTCCCAAGCTCATTTTGTGAAGCCAACATTACCCTAATTCAAAAACTAGATAAAGACACCACAAACAAAGAAACTATAGGTCATCATCCCTGATAAACACAGATGCTAAAATCTTCAACTACATATTAGCCCACCAAATACTAAAATACATAAAAAAGATCATACACCATGATCAAGTGGGATTTATTCCAGGAATGAAAGGTTGATACAACCTTCACAAATCAATAAATGTTATTCACCACATAAGCAAAATGATGTATAAAAACACATGATAATATCAGTAGAGTAGGAAAAACATTTTACAATGTCCAGTGCCCATTTATAATAAAATTCTCAGCATAGTGGGAATAGAGTGGAATACCTAAATATAATAGAGGCTATATATGACAGATCCACTGGGAGCACCATAGTCAATGGAAAAAACTAAAAGTGTTCCCCTTAAGATTGGGAATAAAGAAGGGATGTCTGCATTTACCACTTTTATTCAACATAGTACTGAAAGTCAGAGCAACAACAATCAGACAAGAATTGTAAAGGAAAAAGTAAAACTCTATTTGCAGATGACATGATACTGTACACAGAGATCTTCAGAGATTCCACCAAGAAACTACTAGAGCTAATAAATAAGTTCAGCAAAACAGCAGGATACAAAATCAACCCAGAAATCAGCTGTATTTTTATATGCCAATAGCCAACTAACAGAAATGGAAATTAAGGAAACAATCCCATTCGCAATTGTTTCAAAAGACTAAAATACCTAGGAAGTAATCTAACCAATTATGTAAAATTCCTGTACTTGAAAACTTATATGTCCTTAGAGAAAGAAATGCAAGAATATATAAATAAGTGGAAGCTTATACTGTGTTCATGGATAGGAAAAATTAACATCATTAAGATTCCATACTGCCCAAAGCAATCTACAGATCCAATACATTTACTACCAAGATCCCAATGATGTATTTCGCAGAATTAGAACAAATATTTCAAAAATGTATATGGAACCACAAAAGGCCTTGCACAGCAACAGCAATCCTGAGAAAAAAGAACAAAGTTGGAAGAATCATACTAGCTAATATCAAACTTTACTATAAGAACGTAGTAACCAAAAGAGCCTGGTACTGACATTAAAACAGACACGTAGTTTAATGGAACAGAATAGAGACTGCAGAAATAAACCCACAACTTTAGAGCCCATTAATGTTTGACGGAGGAACCAAGAACATAAAATAGGCTAAATAAAATTTATTCAATATATGGTGTTATGAAAACTGGACAGATACATGTGTAAAAAATGAAATTATACCACCGTCTTACACCACACACAAGAATACATTCAAAATGGATTAAAGACTTAAATGTTAGACCCAAAATCATAGAAGAAAACATAGACAACAATCTCAGATGTTGTTTATAGCAATATTTCATGAGTCATATCTCCCCAGGTAAGGGAAACAAAATAAAAGATAAACAAATAGGACTACTCAAACTAAAAAAACTTTTGCAGATCAAAGAGAAACATCAACAAAATAAAAAGAAAATCCACAGAATGGGAGAACATATTTACTGATACATGTGATAAGCGGTTAATATCAAGATAAATACAATATGATTTCACTCATATGTGGAGTCTAATGAACAAACTGAACTAACAAGCAAAATAGATACAGTCTCACAGAGAACAGGATGACAATTAAAGGGGGGCGTAGTTTAGGGAGTGGATGATTGAACAAAAAGGATAAAGAACTTGCCCTAGTTGCCCTGGCTGGTATAGCTCAGTGGACTGAGCACGGGCATGTGAACCAAAGCATCGTGATTCGATTCCCAGTCAGGGCACATGCCTGCAGGCCAGCTCCTGGCAGGGGACACACGAGAGGCAACCATACATTGATATTACTCTTCCTCTCTCCTTCCCTTCCCCTCTAAAGATAAGTAAATAAAATCTTTAAAAAAACTTGCCCTAGTTGGTGAAGCTCAGTGGATTGAGCTTGGGCTTGTGAACCAAAGGGTCAGCTATTCGATTCCCAGTCAGGGCACATGCCTGGGTTGTGGGCCAGGTCCCCAGTTGGTGCAGCATGAGGAGCAACCACACATTGATGTTTCTCTCTGCCTCTTTCTCCTTCCCTTCCCCTTTCTCTAAAAAATAAATAAATAAAATATTTTTTAAAAAAAGATAGAGGACTCATGGACAAACAGTGTGATGATTGCAGGGCAGCAGGGGGAAGGCAGGGAAATGTACAGAGAATAATGGTAAAGGAAAAATACAATAAAAGTAAGTAAATTAAAAAAACATATATATAAAAATTCATACAACTCAATTGCAAAAAATAAAAACCCAAAGAATTCAAATAAGTCAAATTTACCTGAATTAAAACACTGAAGAAGGATCTGAATAAATTTTCTTTTTCCTCAAAGATATCTTTAAGATTCTTAGAGTATATTCCAGCAGTGGAATTGCTCAGTCTAAAAGCAGTTCCATTTTCAGTTTTCTGAGGAAATTCTGTACTGTTTTCCACAGTGGCTGCAGCAGTCTGCATTCCCACCAACAGTGCACTAGGGTTCCCTTTTCTCCACATCCTCATCAGCACTTGTTTGTTGATTTGTTTATGATGGCCATTCTGACCGGTGTGAGGTGCTCTCTGATTGTGGTTTTAATTTGCATCTGACTGATGGATAATGATGCTGAGCATCCTTTTATATGTCTCTAAACCCTCTGTATGTCTTGAAAGAAGTGTCTATTCAGGTCTTTTGCCCATTTTTTATTTGAGTTTTTGGTCTTCCTGGAGTGAAGTCATGTGAGTTCTGTATATAATTTGGAGATCAAACCCTTGTCTGAGGTATCATTTGCAAATATATTTTCACATTGAGTAAGTTCCCTTTGCATTTTGCTGTTGTTTTCTTTAGCCATGCAGAAGCTTTTTATTTTTATGAGGTCCCATTTGTCTATTATTTCCTTCATGTCCCTTGCTCTATGAGGGGGGATAATGGGTAAAAGAAGGGAAAAGGTCATTGAGGAACATGTATAAAGGACCCATGGACAAAGCCAAAGGGGAGAAAGATTGAGGGTGGGTTGGGGGAAAGTAGAGGAGGAAAATGGGGGCAACTGTATTTGAAAAACAGTAAAAATTTAGTCTATGGCCATACCACCCTGGACGCATCCGATCTCGTCTGATCTCGGAAGCTAAGCAGGGTCAGGCCTGGTTGGTACTTGGATGGGAAAAACAGTAAAAATTTAAAAAAATAAAAATATCTTCAAATGTTCAATGGGTATATGAGAAGGTACTCAAAATCACTAATCATCAAGGAAATGCAAATCAAAACCTTGATAAGGACACCACACACATGTGAATGGCTATTACCAAAAAATAAGACATGAAATGTGCCAAGGATGACATGAACAATGGGGAATCCTTGTATATTTTTTGTGGTAATGTAAATTGGTATAGTCATTATGAAAAACAGTATAGAGATTTTTCAAAAATTATAAGTAGATCTACAATATGATCTAGAAATTCCATCTCTGGGTGTATCTCTAAAGAATATAAAATCACTGTCTTGAAGAAATATCTGCTCCTGAATGTTCACTGCAGCATTATTTACAATAGTGAAGGTATAGAAATAACCCAAGTGTTCATTGTCATATGATGGCTAAGGAAAATGTGACAGATACACAGGAATATTATTCAGTTATAAAAAAAAGAATGAAATCCTGCCATTTGTGACAACATGCATAAACCTTGAGGCATGATGCTATGTTAACAGGTCAGACAGAAAATGACAAATACTGTATGATCTCTTTTATATGGAATATAAAAAAAGTTGAACTCATAGAAACAACAGATATATTAGTAGTTATACAGGGCACGGGGTGGGCTGTGTGGGAAATGGTCAAAATGGTCAATAGATACAAACTTCCAGTTATAAGATGTATAAGTTGTAGTTACATCAAATGGAGCATGGAAACTATAGTTTACAATACTGTATTATACACATGGGCCATTACTTATTATGGTTCAACTTACGACATTTTGACCTTACAATGGTGCAAACAGGATATGGTGGAAACACTGTGCCTGCTAAATCATCAATAAGTGTTGAAGACCCAATGCCTTCTACCATCTATTTTCAAGACTCATCAGAAGATGTAGAAATTGATGGCCCTGTCAATGTAACATCCCCATCATCTAGGAGATAATTTTAGTTTAAAGCTTCAAATACTCTCCAGTCCTAATGCATTATCAAATGCATATGTTAAGGGTGAGTACCCATAAAACCATAATGTTTTTCATTGATAGTACAGTATTTAATAAATTACATGAGATTTTCAACACTTTGCTATAAAATAGGCTTTGCATTAGAAGATTTTACCTAACTATAAGCTAAAGTATTTGTTCTGTTTACATTTATGATAGGCTACACTAAGCTATATTTGGTAAGTTATATGTTTTAAATATGTTCTTGACTTATAGTCTCAAGTGTTTATTGAGATATCATAAGTCATGAACCATCTGTATGTTTTAAAGTTGATAAAAAAGTAGATTATGAAAGTTCTCACCACACACAAAAAAACTGTAAGTGTGTGAGCTGTGGGGATATTAAGTAACATTTTTGCCATAACCGTTTTAAAAAATATACACATATAATTTTTTTTAAATTATACACCTTAAATTTATACCATGTTAAATGTCAATTATATCACAATTAACCTGGAAAAATAATGTTTAGGTGTCCATTAATATGGCGTTAAGAATTTTTAAATATCTCACAGCATCAGAACCTCTTCATCTTCATATTCTTGCTTGGCTCCATAAACCTGTTTCCATTTCTCAATCTATGTCCTTTTCCCCCCACTTTTATATAACCAGAAGATCTTGCCAGGCCTGGGTCTTCCACATGTAAACAACCAGGAATCTTTGGCGCTACTTTCAGATATATACACTTTTTAAACACAATAGAAACAATAATGAAATAAAAACTTGTGTATTTTGCCAAACAAATTATACACAATGTCTTTGCTAACCACATTTTCTCAATGGATAAAGATCAATATCATCACTTTTATCATAATCATACACCAGGTAAATTAGACAGTTACTTGCATGCAGTATGAAAAGAAAGTTTATAAAAGACTACACTGAGCAGTACAATACCATAGACTATTTTCTACAATAAAAGTTAATGCACCAGATGGTGGAAGAAAATGAATTCTTAATTCACACCAATCCACATTTTTGCAAGTATTACACAATCCATCCAAATCTATCTGGCTAAATATTATATCCAATAACTCAAAAGATGATACAGTTTCTAACTTAAACTCTTGGTGGATTAATGTTCAAAAGCTCCTTATTTGGACTCTATTATCCACTAATCTTTCTAAGTCTTACATACACACAAGAATGAATTTCAACTTTGTATTTTATTGCACTTGTGAGAATGAAAGGGAAAAGTAAAATGGGCTAATTTAGCCTACTTTATTTAAAATATTGTCTTTTCAAAAAGATAAAGACTATGAAAGCTTTGAAAAGCTTCACTAAATTCAGAGGATATCTTCAACAGAAAAGGTTGTAGTGTCAATATTGTACTAAATAGATTAGCCATCTGGGTGAGAAGAAAAGAGTATATTATTTCTAGCTAAGAGATACATTAATTGATATTGGACCATTACAATAAGTATCCCTGAGTTTGTGCCACTACGGGAATTAGTCTGAGGGTCAGTAAGGTAGATATGGTTTGCTACATCAAGAACTCCTACCTTAAAGTAGATTAACACAATGAAGGTTTATTTCTCACTTATGCAAGTCAGATATATATCCATGTACCTCAGTTAGGCCCCCCTTCTCTATCTAGGGATTCATTAATTCAGGATCTTGAGAGCTTTTAACATTCTATAGTTACACTATATGAAATATATTCCTTGGTTGAGGAGGTATGAAAAAAATAACAGGAACTAGAGCACTAGATCTTAAATTCTTTCACAAAAAAATGATGTGCATCATCCATGCTCATATTTATTGAACCAAGCAAGATGCATTGTCATGCCTAACTTTAAAGGACAAGATAATGAGTATAATTCTTCTTACTTGTTCAAAGAAGGATAACCAGAAATGTTGATAAATCTGAGGGAAATTTATGATAATAGTTTGAAGATATTGGGTTACAAAAGGTGATTACAAGACAAACAGATTTTTATGAGGAATGTGTCAGATGAATATTTATTAAACGTTTGACATAGACAGTTCTACCATAAGTTAGAGTTGGTGGCAACTTACCTATATGGCACAAAAACTACTGAAGGACTCTCTTACTACCAATATTGCATCTTCTCACTCAATGGAAGAATATTCCTTCTAGACATAGTTCTTTGGCTACTCATTTCTAATATTATCTCTATTATTACTAAAATTATACTGACCACCTGTTACCTGATAGCATGTAACAACTTCACATATGTGCATCATCATAGTAACTATATTAGTTATATATTATTTTCATTTGTAGATAAGAAATTGAAGTTGAGGCTTGGCAAGATGGCAGAGGAGTGAATGGAAGTCACACTAACCTCCTCTCACCACCAATCTGAAATTACAACTATATTGTGGAGAAATGTCCCTGAACAAACAACTGAAAAATAGCAAGAGATAAGCCTTATAACATAGGACAGACAGAAGAATCAGCTTCAGCACAACCTTACTGGTAAGGATTAGAGTGGAGACTCAAGAAGGCTGGCTGGGTGCCCACAGGCTGCAGCACCCGAGGTATAATTAAGTGGCTGGTTGGATCCCTCTGGGAAGAATGGGGTCTAAACTCTAAGCTGGGATCCCTAGTATACAGCAGCAGAGCCCAAAATGTACGCAGATAACAACCACCGGAAAAAAAGCAGCAGTGTTGCTACCTGCCAGAGACAAAGAGCTGGAGACACAAAAAGCCATTTAAAGGGCCAATACACAAATTCTCACAGAAAGCCACTTACCCTGGGATCTGGCAAAAGTGTGGACAGTATGGGCTAGAGATGCATGAGGACAGAATGGGGACATGGAGGCTTTGGGAAGAGAGCTGAGGGAATAGATGGTGCTGAGTCATCCCCCATACAGCAGCAGCCATCATGCTCAGCAGACCACTGCCCTCAGAGCACCAGCAGCCTGAGGGTAAACAATAGCCCTGACCCCAGGAGGTATTCTGCCCTGCCCTATGGAGTTTAAGTCTGACTTCTGAGACTAGAGTGACTAGATTAACAACTGAAGGAGACAACCACAGACACTATATCCCTGGAAGTCTGGAACAGGCTACCTAAGGACACACAGGGTCAACAAATGGCATCGCCATTACTCTGGTGCTCCAGAAAAAATACAACTACATGATGAAGAAATAGCCAACCTACCAGATGCAGAGTTCAAAAAACTGGTAATCAGAATGCTCACAGAAATGGTTGTGTATGGTTGCAAAACAGAGGAAAAAGTAAAGGCTACACAAATTGAAATAAAGGAAAATGTACAGGTGACCAACAGTGAAGGGAAGGGTACCAAGACACAAGTCAATGATTTTGAGCAGAAGGAAGAAATAAACATTCAACCACAACAGGATGAAGAAACAATAATTCAAAAAAAAAAATAGGAGATGTTTAGGAACCTCTGGGACAACCTGAAATGTTCCAACATGTGAATCATAGGGGTGCCAGAAAGAGAAGAGGAAGATCAAGAAATGGAAAACTCATTTGAAAAAATAATGAAGGACAACTTCGCCAATCTGGCAAAGGAAATAGACTTCCAGGAAGTCCAGGAAGCTCAGAGAGTCCCAAAAAGTTAGACCCAAGGAAGCATACACCAAGGTACTTTATAATTACATTACTCAAGATTAAATATAAGGAGAGAATCTGAAAAGCAGCAAGAGAAAAGGATGTAGTTACCTACAAAGGACTTCTTATAAGACTATCATCTGGTTTCTCAAAAGAAAGCTTACAGGAAAGAAGGGGCTGGAAAGAAATATTCAAAGTCATGAAAGGCAAGAACCTACACTCAAGATTACTGTATGCAGCAAAGCTATTATTTAGAATGGAAGGACAGACAAAGTGCTTCCCAAATAAGGTCAAAGGAGTTTGTCATTACCAAGCCCTTGTTATATGAAATGTTAAAAGGATTTATCTAAGAAAAATAAGATAAAAAACACAAGCAGTATAATGACAACAAACACATAACTATCAGCAGTAGAACCTAAAACCAAAAACACAATATGCAAACAACTAGAACAGGAACAGTATCACAGAAATGGAGATCACATGGAGGGTAATCAGTGGGGAAGGGGAGAGGTGAGAATGGGTGAAAATTACAAGGAATAAGAAGCATAAATGGTAGGCACAAAATAAACAGGGGTAGGTTAAGAATAGTATAGGAAATTAATAAGCCAAAGAACTTATAAGTACGACCCATGGACATGAACTAAGGCGGGGTATAGTGGTGGGAGGGGGGCAGGGTAGAGAGGAATAAAGGGGAGAAAAAAAGGGACAAATGTAATAGTATAGTCTATAAAATATACTTAAAAATTGTGGCATATGCCTACAATGAAATGTTTTTCAGCCTTGAAAAAAATTCTATCATATACTACACCATTGATGAATCCTAAGGATGTTATGCTCAGTTAAATAAGTCAATCACAGTAAGTAAATACTTCATTATTTGACTAATATAGAATATATAAAATAGTCAAAATCATAGAAACAGAAAGCTTCCATGGGCTAAGGGGATTCGAAAGGGGGGGTCTGTTCAATGAATATAGAGTTTCATTTCTTCAAGAATAAAAAGTATTGCCCTGGCCAGTTAGGCTCAGTTGATTGAGTGCCCGCCTGTGAACCAAAGGGTTTTTTGTTCAATTCCCGGTCAGGGCACATGCCTGGGTACTGAGTCAGTTCCCCAGTAGAGGGAGCATGAGAGGTAACCACACATTGATGTTTCTCTCCCTCTCTTTCTCCCTCTCTTCCTCTCCCTCTAAACAATTAAATAAATAAAGTCTTGGTACATTTACACAATGGGATACTACACAGCAAAAAGAAGGAGCTCCTACCCTTCATGACAGCATGGATGGAACTGGATAGCATTATGCTAAGTGAAATAAACTAGGCAATGAAAAAGAAATATAATATGATCTCACCTATAGGTGGAACCTAATCAACAAAACAAACAAGAAAGCAAAATACAATCAAAGACATTCAAATAAAGAACAAACTGACAGTAACCAGAGAGCAGCAGGGAGAGGGATATTAGGGGATAATAGGGGAAGGGCCATCAAGGAACATGTATAAAGGACACATGGACAAAACCAAAGGAGGTAGGTTTGAGGGTGGGAGGTGGGGATGTGTAGGATGGGGGGCATGGTGGGGTGAAAATAGAGACAACTGTACTTGCATGACAATTTTAAAAAGGAAAAAATAAAAAAAGAAAAGAACGTACTGGTAATCATTCACACAACAATCTTACTGTTAACAATATGGAAATGTACACTTAAAATAGTTAACATGGTATATTTTATGTTGTCTGTTTTTACCATGATTAAACACCTTTTTAAAAAATGTGTTGAATATTGACTATGTGCCATATAATGTTAAAGTGCTTTATACACAGTACATTGATTGATCCTAAAAATAATTCTTCAAATTACTTACTGTCATTAGCATCCTCATTTTTTATAAGAAATAATTAAAATAGAGAAAGCTTAAATAACCCATCAAAGGTTTTACAGTTATAAAATGAGGAAGTTGTTTTTCATATACATGCAATCTGATTTTGTGCTCTAAGTCATTAAATTATGTTGCCTCAGTAATTTTTTTAAATGTCAAATTAAACCAGCTATCAAGTATGATTTTTCACAATTTGTAGATAAATTTCCTTAGGAAAAATCCCTATAATTAGATGTAATGTACACATAAGTTTCTGTGCATATACTTCTGATATGTTTAGTCTTTTATTAGTACAGCTGAAAATTTCCATCACTTGATTTTTCAAAGCACTTTTCATCATGTTTCAGTGTGCTTTCCTAACACTTTTTATATTTTTATTATTCAATAAAATATTTTTTCTAAATGTTCTTTACAAAATTTAATTGTTACAATGCTATTTTTTAGGAGAATAAGCTGTGGGAGTGACTGTGAGGAAGCGGTGAATAGGGAAAAGCGATTCCTGGGATAGAGTCTTCAGCCTTTTCTTTAAGGTTTTTATCATGATTTATTGCATGTGAAAGTAGACAAGGTATCATAGTTAAAGTTTTACCATTTGAAAAATTGAAGACTACTGAAAAGTAGGTGCTTTCAGAACTGGAGATGTGAATAAGACTGCTATGCCAGGGCTCATAAACCACCTGGAACATACAAGATATGGCAGAAGTTGTGACTACCAGTCAACCAGCTGGAGGGAAGAACCCACCAATGAATGATCTACCAACATGCAAAGCCCAAATACAACAGTAGAACTCAGACACATTGAACAAAGGACAGCCCTAGAGCATCCAGGTCAGAAGATCAAACAGACTGCACCACTGAGTCCCACAGAACTCCAGAGAAAGCCAACACACAGAACAAGGAAGCAAACTTGAGCATCCTGAGATGCAGAACAAATAAACAAAAAGAGGCACCTAAAATGCACAAAGAACCATCAATCAAAAGGACTGGAGGAATCCCCAGAAAAAGAGCTAAAAGAAATTGAGGCAAACAATGTATCAGACATAGAATTCAACAAAATGATTATAAGCATGCCCAAGGAATTCAGTGACAACTACAAGGAACTCAGTGGGAACCATAGCAGCATGAAAAAGGAAATAGAAACTATGAACAAGAACCAGGATGAAATGAAAAATAAATTAGGAATAACTAAAATCTGGGTGGATGAAGCAGAGAAATGACTCAGTGAGCTAGAAAAAAAAGATAGAAATAAATAACCAGGCAGAGCAAAATCTGAACAAAGCTAAAAAAAAATAGAATAGTTTAAGGGAACTTCAAGACAACATGAAATGTTACAAAATTCATATCATAGGACTATCAGAAATAAAAAAAAACAAGGGATAGAAAACCTGTGGAAAAAAATAATGACAGAAAACTTCCCTACCTTGGTGAAAGATAAAGTCACATAAGTTCAGGAAGCACAGAGGGTCCCAATCAAGATGAACCCAAGGTGGCCCAGTCTAAGACACATAATTAAACTGACAAAGTTTAAAAACAAAGAGAGAATCTTAAGGCAGAGAGGGAAAATAGCTATTAACATGCAAGGGATCTCCAAAAAGACTATCAGCAGATTTCTCTACAGAGGCACTACGCACCATAAGGTATTGTCATGAAATATTCCAGATAGTAAAAAAAAAAAAAAAAAAAAGGACCTATAACCAAGACTACTCTATTCAGCAAGTTTCTCATTTAAAATAGATGGTGAAATAAAGACTTCCTAAGCAAAAGAAGGCTAAAAGAGTATGTCTCCAACAAGAGACCAATGCAAGAAATGGTAAAGAGCTACTATAAAAAGAAGAGGAAAGAGACAGAAAGAGACGGAGAAAGAAAAAGAGAGAGAGAGAGAAACACAGGAACAGAAAAAATGGCAATGAATAAGTGCTATCAATAATAACCTTAAATGTGCCCTGGCTGGTGTAGCTCAGTGGATTGAGCGTGGGCCTGTGAAACAAGGGGTCGCTGGTTCGATTCCCAGTCAGGGCACATGCCTGGGTTGCAGGCCAGGTCCCCAGTGGGAAACACATGAGAGGCAACCACACACTGATGTTTCTCTCCTACTCTTTCTCCTTCTCTTCCCCTCTCTCTAAAAATAAATAAATAAAATGTTTTTTTTAAATAATAATAACCTTAAATGTAAATAGATTAAAAGCTCCAATCAAAAGACATGGGTTTGGTGAATGGATAAGAAAACATAACACTCCTATATGCAATCTACAAGAGACTCATCTCAGAAAAAAAGATTTACACAGAATGATACTGAAGGGAAAGAAAAATATCCCAAGCATATGATCACAAAAACAGCCAGGGTAGCTATACTTATATCAGGCAAAATAGAATTCAAAACAAAGGCCATAAAAAGAGACAAACAAGGACACTTCATAATAATGAAGGGAAATATCCATCAAGAAGTTGTAACCATTCTAAACACACATGCACCAAACATTGGAGCATACACATACATAAGGAAAATATTGGGGGACTTGAAGATATAGACAACTGCATACTTATAGTAGGGGATTTTTAACACCCCATTGTCAAAAATGGATAGATGTTCCAAACAAAAAATCTGCAAGGATATAGTGGCACTAAACCACACTCTAAAACCAAAAAATTTAACTGACATATACAGAACATCTCACCCCAAATAAGCAAAATATACATCCTTTTCAAATGCACATGGGATATTTTCCAAAGATAGACCATATGGTAGGACACAAAACAAGCCTAAAGAAATACAAGAACATTGAAATCATATCAAGCATCTTCTCATATCACAATGGCTTGAAACTAGAAACCAACCTCAAAGAAAAACTCAAAAACATTCAAATACATGGAGACTGAATAGTGTGCTATTAAACAATTAACGGGTTAAGTATGGAATCAAGGAAGAAACCAAAAACTTTCTAGAAACAAATGAAAATGAACACACAACAATCCAAAATCTATGGGACACACTGAAAGCAGTCCTGAGAGGAAAGTTCATTACAATAGATGCATACCTTAAAAAGATAGAAAAATTTCAAATACACAACCAAATCCCACATCTACATGAACTACAGGAATAACAACAAGGCCCAGAGCAAGTAGGAGGAAGGAAATGGTCAAGATTGGAGCAAAATTAAATGACATAGAGACTAAGCGAACTATTCAAAGGACTGATAAATCCAGGGGCTCTTTCTCTGAAAATATAAACAAAAGTGATGATCCTTTAACAAGACTCATCAAGAAAAAAAGAGACAATGGATTCAAATAAAATCAAAAGGAAAGTGGAGAAATGACAAATGATACCAAAGAAGTACAAAGGATTGTCATTAATTACTATGAAAGACTACATTCCAAGAGATTTGACAACCTGGGTGATATGGAAAAATTTATAGAAAAATATAAATTTCCAAAAAGAAGAAGCAGAAATTGAAGAGAACAATAACTACTAGTGAAATTGAAGCAGTATTCAATAATCTCCCAGCACTCAAAACCCCTGTACCAGAGGCCTTTCCAGGTAAATTTTACCAAAAATTTAAGGAAAAGATGAGTCTTATCCTACTCAGCTATGCTGAAAATTGAGAAGATGAAAAATCTCCCAAACTCTTTTTATGAGACAGGTATTATTCTAAATCCAAAACCAGGTAAAGTCACAATAAAGAAAAAAACTACCAGCCAACATTGTTGATGAACATAGATGTTAAAATCCTCAACACAATATTGGCAAACCAGATCCAATAATACATTAAAAAGATCCTATACCATCATCAATTGGGATTCATCCCAGGGATGCAAGGATGGTACAATATTCACAAATAAACAAATGTAATACATCACATAAACAAAAGGAAAGGCAAAAACCACATGATCATATCAATAGATGATAAAAAGCATTTGATAATGTGTAGCACTCATCAAAATGGGAGTATAGTGAACATACTTCAAGATAGTAAAGGACATATATGAAAAAATACAGCCAACATCACACTCAATGGGCAAAAATTAAAATATTCCTCTCTAAGATCAGGAGCAAGACAAGGGGGTCAGCTTTCACCACTCTTATTCAACATAGTATTGGAAGTTCTAGCCACAGTAATCAGACAAAATAAAAGGAAAAAGGCATCTGAATTGAAAAGGAGGAAGTAAAACTATCATTGTTTGCAGAAGACATGATAGAGTGCATAGAAGACCCCATAGGCTGCACCAAAAAAACTACTCAATCTAACAAATGAATTCAGCAAAACAGTGGGATACAAAGTCAATACTCAGAAATCAAAGGCATTTTGTACATCAACAATGAAATATCAAAAACAGAAAGTAGAGGAAAAAACCCATTTACTATAGCAAAAAGAAAAATACACTATCTAGGAGTAAACTTATCCAAGGAGATAAAACATCTGTACTCAGAAAACTATAGAACACTGAAAAAATAAATTAAGGTAAACACAAATAATTTGAAGCATATATCGTGTTCATGGATTGGAAGAATTAATATCATTAATATGTCCATACTTCCCAAAGTAATCTGTAGACTCAACACAATCCTTATCAAAATATCAGTGACATAGTTCACAGATATAGAACAAACATTTCAAAAGTTTATATGGAACCATAAAGAACCCTGAACAGCCCCAACAATTTTGAGAAAGAAAAACAAAGTAGGAGGAATCACAATACCTGATATCAAACTATATTATAAGACGCAGTAATCAAACCAGTCTAGTACTAGCATAAGAACAAACACATGGACGTGACTGATGTAGCTCAGTGGATTGAACACCAGCTGTGAACCAAAAAGTAGCCAGTTTAATCCCCAGTCAGGGCACATGCCTGGGTTGCAGGCCGAGTCCTCAGTGGGGGGCCATGTGAGAGGCAACCACACGTTGATGTTTCTCTCCCTTCCCCTTTCTATAAACATAAATAATAAAATCCTTAAAAAAAGAACAGACACATGGATCATTGGAAAATAATAGATAGCCCAGAAATAAACCCAAGTCTCTATGGTCACTTAATATTTGACATAGCAGGCAAGAGCATAAAATGGAGTAAAAATTGGCTCTTTGATAAATGGTGCTGGGAGAGGTGGGCAGCTACATGCAAAAAAATGAAACTAGACCACCAACTTATGTCATAAGCCAAAACAAACTAAGATGGGTAAAAGACTTGAATAGAAGTCATGACACCATAGAAGTCCTAGAAGAAAACATAGACAGAAAAGTGTCAGATACTCCACTCAGCAATATCTTTGCTGATATATCTCCTAGATCAAAGGGTATAAAGGAAAGAATAAACAAACAAGACTACATCAAATTGAAAGGCTCTTGCTTGGCTAAAGAAAACAACAAAATGAAAAGGGAATCAGCTGTAATGGAAAAGATAATTGCCAATGATACCTTGGACTAGGGTTTGATCTCCAAAATATATAAAGAACTCACATGACTCAATACCAGGAATACGAACAATCCATTTAAAAAATGGGCAAAGGACCTGAACAGACACTTCCATAAGGAGGTCACGCAGAGGGCACATAGAGACAGAAAGGATGCTCAACATCTCTAGTCATCAGAGAGATACAAAATGAAATCACAATGACATACCACTTCACACCAGTCAGAGTGACAGTCATTTACAAATCAGCAAACAAGTGCTGGTAATGGTATAGGGCAAAGGGAACCCTGGTGCACTGTTGGTGGGAATGCATGCCCACGGTGTAGCCAATGCGAAAAGCACTATGGAATTTCCTCAAAAAAAGAAAACCTAAAAATGAAACTGCTTTTTGATCTAAGGGTCCCACCACTGGGATTATATCCTAAGAATCCTGAATCACCAGTTCAAAAGAATCAGTGCACCTCAATGTTCATAGCAGCATTATTTACAATAGCCAAGTGCTGGAAGCAACGTAAGTGCCCATCAGTAAATGAGTGGATCAAAAAACTATGGTACATTTACACAATGAAATACTATGCAGCAGAAAGAAAGAAGGAACTCCTAACCTTTGAAACAGCATGGATGAAACTGAAGAGTATTATACTGAATGAAATAAGTGAGTCAGTGAAAAACAAATGCACTATGATCTCACCTATAAGTGTAACATAATCAACAAAACAGGCAAGTAAGCAAAAAAGAACCAGAGACGTGGAAATAAAGAACAGACTGACAGTAACCACAGGGGATGGCAGTTGTTAAGTGAGGAGAGATAAGGAAAGGTTTAGTCAAGGAACATGTTTAAAGAACCCATGGTATTGAACAACGGGGTTGGGTCTGACTGAGGGAACGAAGGGTGGCCAGGCAGGGAGAGCAATGTGTGAAAAATTGGGTCTATTGTAATTGAACAATATAAAAAAGAAAGGAAACAATGAAACTACTGAACCATGTTCAGAAACAACAGAAAAGAGACTCTTTTTATTCATTTATTTATTCCTGTTTTTATTGAGTTAACTGGGGCAACATTGGTAAATAAATTTACATAGGTTTTAGATGTACAACAGCATGGATGGAACTGGAAAGCATTACGCTAAGCGAAATAAGCCAAGCAGTGAAAGACAAATACCATATGATCTCACCTTGAACAGGAACCTAATCAACAAAACGAACAAGCAAAATACAACCAGAGACACTGAAATGGAGAACAGGCTGACAGTGACCAGAGGGGAGAGGGGAGGGAACTTCAGGGGGAATGGGGAAGGGTTTGCAGGAACAAGTATAAAGGACACATGGACAAAAACAAGGGGGGGGGGGTGTAGAAACAGGAGGGAGGTAAGGAGGGCTGGGGGATGGGCTAGGATGGGGGTAAATGGCAAAAAATGTACTTGAACTATTAAAAAAAAGAAAGCATAATATAAATAAAGATATATGGAGTAAAAATAGATGTACAATTCTATAATACATCGTCTGTCTATTGTCTTGTGTGTTTACCACCTTAAGTAAAATTTCCTTCCATCACCATTTATCCCTCTTAATCCTCTTCTACCTGCCCCACCCTCTTTCCCTTTGATAATCACCATTCTGTTGTCTGTTTCTAAGAGATGTTTGGGTTGTTTTTTACCTGATCCCTTAACTATTTTTGCTCAGCACTACAACCCATCATCCCCTCTGACAGCTGTCAGTCAGTGTGTTCTGTATCTTTGAGTTTGTTTCTCACTTTGTTAGTTTATTTTGTTCAATAGAATCCACATGTGAGTGAAATAATATGGTAGTTGTATTTGCCAACTGGCTTATTTTTCTTAGCATAACATTTAGTGAAGTTTTAGAGTCACAGGAAAATTAAGAGGAAGATACAGAGATTTCCCATGTACTCTTTATCTCCACACATTCATAGCCCTCCTCCATTATGAACATCCCACATCAGAGTGACCAGAATGGTACATTTGTTACAATAAAACAACCTACAGTATATTGACCTGTAATGATACAAGTCCACTGTTTATGTTAGGGTATATTTTGGTGTATATTTTAAGATGAGTTTGAACAAATGTATAATGACATATAGCAATCATTAAAGTATCATACAGATTATTTTCCCTGCTCTTGAATTCTCTGTGCTTTGCCTATTCCTTTATCTTCTTTCCTGTACTTTTGTTGTCTGTATAGTTTTTTTCTTTCCAAAACATCTTATGCTCAGAATTGTGAAGTATGTAGCATTCTGAAATTGTTTTCTTCTCTTAGTAATATTCACTCAAGTTTCCTCCATTTATTTTCATGGCTTTATAATTCGTTTCTTAATAATGAATACTATTCCATTGTTTGGATGCACCACAGTTTATTTATTTACCTACTGAAGGGTGTCCTTGTTTATTCCAATTTTTAGCAATTATGAATAGAGCTGCTATAAACATATGTTTACATGTCTGTGTGTACATAACTTTTGAACTCTTTTTGGTAAAAACTAAGGAATAGAATTGCCAAACTGTCTTTTAATATGGCTGTATCAATTTTTTATTTCCATCAGCAAGGAATGAAAGATTTTTTCCTCCACTTTTTTACCAGAATTTGAGATAATTTTCTGGGTTGTAGCCATTCAAATATGTGAATAGTGAGGTATTATTGTTGTTTTCATTTGAAATTTCCTTATAACACATGTTGTGGGTCATCATTTCATATGCTTATTTGAACTTGTATTTTTGGTGGGATGTCTGTTAAGATCTTTGGCTTTTTTTTTATCATGTTTGTTTTCTTGTTGTTTATTTTGGAAAACAGTCTTTTATCATGTGTGTATTTTTGCAATTTTAAAAAATTTTAATGACTAGTTCAAAATATTATACATATCCACAATAGCATAGTTGTACCAAACATATTTTATGTTTCACAAAGCAGACCAGAGTTTTTCTTGTTTTCCAATTTCTATTCAATTTTCATTTACTACATAATTATATTTCCCTATGAGTTACTATTCATGTTAAAGTTCTTTGACATTTTTATGTGTTGAATATTTTTTAACTTTTATGTTTTGTTTTTTGTGCTAAGTATAATAACTTTTCATTCTCCTGATTTCTTATTCTATTTTAAATTTTATTTTTCAATTACAGTTTGCATTCAATATTATTTTTGTATTAGTTTCAGTTGTACAGAAAAGCAGTTAGACAGTCATATCCTTTTCTTTTTTTATTTTTATTATTGTTCAAGTACAGTTTTCTGCCTTTTACCCCAGCCCAGCCCACCCCCACACCCCTCTCCACCTCCCTCCCATTTCCATGCCCCCCCTTGCTTTTGTTCATGTGTCCTTTATACTTGTTCCTGCAAACCCTTTCCCTTTCCCCCTGAAATTCCCTCCCCTCTGCCCTCTGGTCACTGTCAGCCTGTTCTCTGTTTCAGTGTCTTTGGTTGTATTTTTCTCATTTGTTTGTTTTGTTGATTAGGTTCCTGTTAAAGGTGAGATCATATGGTATTTGTCTTTCACTGCCTGGCTTATTTCACTTAGCATAATGCTTTCCAGTTCCATCCATGCTGTCACAAAGGGTAGGAGGTCCTTCCATTTCAAAATGTTCCCTGTGATATTTCAAGTACCCACTTGGCACCATACATAGTTATTACAATTTTATTGACTATATTACCTATACTATACTTTACATCCCCAGGTCAATTTTGTGACTACCAATTTGTAGTTTTTAATTCCTTCACCTTTTTCAACCAGTACTCCAACTCCCCTCCCCTCTGGCAACCATCAGCGTGTTCTCTGTATATATGAGTCTTTTTCTGCTTTGTGTTTTTTTATTTTACTCTTTACATGCCACATATAGTTGAAATCATATACTATGTGTTTTTCCCTGGCCGATTTATTTCACTCAGTGTAATACCCTCTAGGTCTGTCCATGATGTCACAAATGGTAAGGTTTTGTTCTTTTAATGGAAAAGTAATATTCCATTATATATAGTGTGTGTACCACATCTTCTTTATCCATTAATCTATCAGTGGACACATAGATTGCTTCCATGTCTTTGTCATTGTAAATAATACTTCAATGCACTTAAAGCCTAAAACCTATGATCAACTCTTTATTTTATAATATTACACAATGTAGTTATACTTCACTTGTGGAGTTTTACCTAAAATATATGGCTTTTTCACATTTATACAACTTTTTTGTAGGTGGTTGATATTAAGGTAGTCTCTATTGTAATCCACTAAAACAGCCTGCAAAAATCAATTTGATAGATCTTTAAATTTTTATACCTTATTTTTATAGCCTAAGTTAAAAGCATTTTTCATTTTTATGGCTATTTACCAAATTGTTTATTAAAATATTGTACTTTACATTTGTTTTAAGCTGAATTCAAGATTTCTTTGCATATTCTGTCCTCTGGTTATTTGAATACTAATATAGTTACTGTTCTGAAGCAACTTTTCAGATTGAATTAAGGTTGCTAATCAGCCACCACTGATTAAGAAGTTTAATCTAGAATATCTGGGTAAAACCACTGTGATCACTGTTTAAGGAAAAAATATTCTGGGACTTATTAAAAATGCAGGGAGGATATTTTTTAACACTTTCAGTGGTGTCAAGACTGTTTCAGTATTGGAGAAATATTAATTTTACCTCCAAATACAACAAAAATACCTTAAGTTATTAGCCATTGAGCAAATGAGGAGTTAGTTGATGGAAAATTACTCAGGGACACTTGATTAGCTAACAAAAGGTAGAGGGATTCTTCTTAAATTAGATTTACTGGATTCTTGCTAAAGGCAGGCCAATTAATTTAATTTCAAGGGTACCTGGATTCTTGACAAACATGCCTAGCAGAATTCTCTGTTACAATTGGTCTCAGCAAGCTAAGTTTGAAGTCTAGTCTGTAAGAAGGCTTAAAGGAGCCTGACTGAAGTTTGATCAAGGAGGGAGTGTTTATTATCATGTGGGACCTTAAATGAAGATGAAGACAGAAGAAGAATCAGAGAGATATGGGCAGGAGTTTAGAAGACAAAAAAGAGATAAAGTAAGAAGTGAAGGCAGTGGGATTCTAATTATGAGAAGGACTCTACCTGTAGTCCCTGCCTTTACAGATGGGAAAAGGGTGCTATAAGCCAAGGAAGCTGAGAAGGGCAAGAAAATAGGAACCTCAATTCCACAACAATAAAGAAATTGAATTCTGCCAACAACTTGAATGAATGGACTCAGCTTTAAATTCTCCAGAAATGAACACAGTGTTGTAAAAACCTTGATGTGGCCTTGTGATGCTTGGAGCAGAGAATCAAGCTGAGACCACCAGGCTTCTGACATAAAGAAGGGGGAAAATTTGGAACTACTATAACAGAATAACATAAAAAATTAAAAAGTGTTATGAGGTAATAAATCTGTGTTGTTTAAAACCTCTAAGTTTGTGGTAATTTGTTACTAGTGTGACAGACAACTGATGAAATATGCTCACCCTAAATAAATAAAATCATTGAATTGCATGTTTAAATGTGTATAATGAATAGTATGTGAATTATACCTAAATAATAGCTATTTTTACAAATGCTCTTTTGCCTCACATGCTAACCAAAACTTGGATGATATAACTGTAGTTTCTACAAATCCTACTGTTGAATCTGAAGTTACTTCAAATTTCCTTGTTTCTAATTGTATTATATATTTCTTCAGATGTTATGTCAATTAGACTTGCCTCCTCAGTGAACTTACTATTTTCATTTTGGTACATTTTTCTGTTGTGTGACTTTTCCCCAATGTGCCAATTTTACTGTTTTTTTTTAATTTAATGATAATAATTCAATGTCTCCCATATACATTGCAAATATTTTTCCACTCTGTCAAAATTTTTTAATTGGTTTCATGTTCAGTTGTTCTGTATGTTATTTTTAAGAGTTTGTTTAATGCAATTCCTGTTAAAATACCAATGACATATTTCACTGATATAGAACAAATATTTCAAAAATTTATATGGAACCATAAATGACCCAGAATAGCCACAGCAATTTTGAGAAAGAAGAACAAAGTAGGAGGCATCACAATACCTGATATCAAACTATATTACAAGACCACAGTAATCAAAACTGTTTGGTACTGGCATAAGAACAGGCACATAGATCATTGAAACAGAATACAGAGCCCAAGTCTCTATGGTTGATTAATATTTGACAAAGGGAGAAGAACCATAAAATGGAGCAAAAATAGCCTCTTCAACAAATGGTGTTGGAAGATCTGGACAGCTACATGTAAGAAAGTGAAACTAGACCACCAACTTACACCACACACAAAAATAAACTCAAGGTGGTTAAAATAGTTAAATATAAGTTGCAACACCATAAAAGTCCAAGAGGAGAACATAGGCAGGAAAATCTCAGATATTCCACGCAGCAATATTTTCACCAATGTGTCCCCTAGAGCAAGGGACATAAAAGAAAGAATAAATAAATGGGACTTCATCAAAATGAAAAGCTTCTGCACAGCTAAAGAAAACATCAGCAAAATGAAAGGGAACCAAACCTACTGGAAAATATATTAACAAATAATACCTCTGACAAGGGTTTGATCTCCAAAATATATAAAGAACTTACACAAGATTTCTTCTTCAGGAAGTCAAGCAACCCAATTAAAAATTGGGCAAAGGACCTGAACAGACACTTCTCCAAGGAGGACAAACAGAGAGCCCAGAGCCATATGTAATGAAGTTCAGCATCAATAGCCATCAGAGCCTAAATATCCTAGACTTTATATCCTTCCAAATCTCTCCCTATTAGGGTAGGGGGTTCCCTGTGCAGGACCAAGTCCCCTGCTCTGAGAAGGAAGGAGCCCCTAAGCTGTGATTTATGTCTGTTCTCTCCTCTGTTGCAGGTATCTCACACAGGGTATTTTCCCCTAAACTTATAAAATCTCTTACAAAAAAAAATCTTTTATGAAATGGTACAAAGCATCCTCTGTAACCCTGGGCTTCAAAATTTCATATCAGCTGAGATTCCATTGATTGTTCAGATCATTCTTCAGAAGATTAGCCAACAATGAGTTCTGGGGGCACAAGCAGGTGGGCTCAGCTTCCACCTACTCAGTCACCATCTTCTTCGTATAATTTTATATATGTTCTGTTTATATCTACCTGAGTTAGTGTATTATGAGACATGTCAGAGGATTTTTTCAAAGGCTTTTTAACATTTATTTATAAAATGATACAATTTTATTGTACTAAATTATATTTATATAAAATTGATGACCTTTGCACTTTTACTTTATCATGCTATGTTATTCCTTTGATATATGTTTACATTTTGAGTGTTAATATTTCATTGATTTTTTTTTGCATCAATGTGAATAAGGTGAAATTTTGTTTTGCTTTAGGTTGTGGAAGGATGCCAAACACAATTATAGTCATGGTAAGAGCAAAGTATCATGGATAAGGTAATAAGTATATTTTTGTCATATCTATCAAAGAACAACAGATGCATAAACGTCTTTATGAGTGTAATTCCCAAGAGGTCTGGGGTCTTCATATGTGAGCAATAAGCAGTGGCTTCTCTCAGACAATAAGATGACAGTCTAGATGGAGTATAGACAGGTCTTGGAGTTTAAGAGAATGTATATAACAATGCATGTGCCACATATAAAAAAGACTACTAAGTAGAGGTAAAATAAGATTTCAAAATTGTTTGTACAATGGACTGGAACAAAAAAGACTTTCAAACACAAATATAAATTGTTCAGTCTGGCAGCCTGACCATCTTCCACTCCACAATGGGAATTTTGCTAAGTAAATTGTCAAGTAAAGCTTGAAATTAAATAAAGGTGTTACATGATTGGGTAGTTCAGTTATGTTATATTCCATGGACTTGCTGAAGTTGAATCTAAATTTGAACCAAAACTGAAGTCATAACTAAATTTATTATAAGCTCAAATGCTGACAAGATCAAACATAGCCTCTCAGCAGGTGAAGTTATACGTTAAATTTAAGAGCAATAAGAGAATTTTTAAAACTACATTTAAAATCACAAGTGTCCTTCTACAAACCAGAAGGCTTTGGGTTTGATTCCCAGTCAAGGCACATGACTAGGTTGTGGATTTGGGGTGCATATGAGAGGTAACTAATTGATGTATCTGTCTCATTGATGTTTTTCTCCCTCCCTTCCCCAGTCTCTAAAATCAATAAATATGTCCCAGGTAAGGGGAAAAAAAACACAAAGTAGTTAAAATAGTGTCCTAGAGCCTGCTCAGGAAAACATTTTTTGAAATCAAAATGATCATTCTCTTAGTTTAGTCACTTGATAGAGAAAATAACTTACATTTTCTAGGTAACAGACATATATATCTTCAAACAAGTGTATTAGATTTTAGTCTCTATTGTTATTCAATAGACAATTCCCAGAAAGGATCAACACCTAAGAGGCATATAAAAAGCTAGAAAGTTTTGCAATTTAAAGATAGGCAACAGAACAGAATCATTGAAAGTGACACGGATATTGGAATTAGCAGTCAAGGAACTTTAGAAGCACTATTAAAACATAGTATTAGTATAGAGATCAAGCAAAAAGGCAGGACTCATAGACACGGAAAACTGTGTGGTGATTGTTGTGGAGGAAATATAACGGGGTAAATAGCAGTGTAAAAATATGATAAATATAAAAATAAATTTCAATGTTTACAATTCAAAAAATAGTAGTGACTTTACAGTAAAATATGGGTAGAAAATGAATGAACATATGGGATACATTAGGAGTGATAACAAAGTCCACAAGAGAAGAAATGGGAATTCTAGAACTGAAAAACACATATACACAATGAAAAGTTTCATATCATCAACAGACTGTGCATCAAAGAAGAAAAAGTTAATGAACTTAAAATCAGGTCATCAGAAATTTTTCAAAGTGAAACACAATGAAGAACAGCAGTACTGGACAGAGCATCAGTGGACTGTGGATACTCTCAAATAGATGATTCTGTGTTATTCTTTTCCAGAACAGGAATTTTCATGAGATCTTAAAATAGCAGGCATTATTATATAAAGATAGGCAATTGCTAGATATTATGACAAACACAGAGATGCCAAAAGGTTCCAACTTGTCCTTTTTCTACTCTGTTTTATGTCCAGTTCTTCTTCCTAAGATTCGTCCTGTTGATCAATAGTAGTCCCAAGCCTACAGAGGGTAAAGATTTCTCCTTCAGGCACTCCTTTGTCATTCTACCTTGTGGAGCTTTACATTTTTGGCTTCTCTAATTGACTGATGAGTCTAGTGATATTATCATTATTGTTTGTAGACCTTTACTACCCAAATCTCCCAAGATTGTATAATGTTAATTTCTATAATACATGGAGTACAGATAGGTGTTGGAGGTTCAGATAATGTGTATAATAATGCATGTGCCATATATAAAAAAGACTACTTTAGTCAGTTTCTTTTCCTTAAATAAGAGCTAATTTTCTTAGAATCTTCTAATTTCTATCTTGGGGCAGTTGTTGGTAGTGTGTGTGTGTAAGCCAGTCCCTACAGAAATGGCCCCGAGCCGAGGAGATCATAATCTCTGTGTGGATAAAAGCAGCCCTAGCCAAAGCCTGAGGAGCTGGGCAGGGATTTTTTAAAGAATAGTTTTTTAGTACTAAATTACAGTTGACACACAATATTATATTAGTTAGGTTTATAACAGTGATTAAAGATTTATATAGCTTACAAAGTTATCACCCCACTAAATCTGGTAATCATCTGACAACATATATAGTTGTCACAATGTTGCTGGCTGTATTCACTATGCTGTACTTTACCTCTCCATTACTATTCTGTACCTACCAACTTGTACTTCTTAATTACTTCTGCTTTTTCACCTAGCCCCCCAAAACCTCCTTCCATTTGGTAATCATTAAAATGTTCTTTGTATCGATGAAAAAAAAGATTACTTTACCCCATAACTCATAGTGTTTATGTTTTTTAATTTATTCTGACTGATTCTAATTTTAAATTTTCTTTTGACTTAAGCCCATAAGTAATTTTTAAGAATCTATCATTCTAAATTTGGGTAGTTTATGATTTGATCCCTAATGAATTTCATTTCCTCAGAGTTATTTACTTCATCCTGACAAGATAAATTTGAGCCATGATTAAAACATGCAAAATAATCACTTATGTTCCCTATATCATCTGTAGATTTCAGGGTTGCAAGCTAAGTAATTCCTGAAAATGTTGATGAAACATATTCTAGTATTGTGCTGTCCTATATATAGCATCCTCTAAATTGATGTATTTACATTATTTACTTATTAATATAGTTACCTTCAAATATAAATAATTATAAACCTGAATGTGCAGAAACTCTGTTTTATTGTATTGTTTGAATGTAAACATAACATAAAATTTACTGTTTTAACCATTTTTAAGTATACTATTTAGTAGGACCAAGTACATTCACAGTACAGTACAATTATTACCACTATACATATCCAGAAACTTTTATTGTCACAAACAGAAAGTCTGTATCTATTAAATAATAACACCCACATATCTATACCCCAGCCCCTGTCAATTTATATTCTGTTTCTATCTTTATGAATTTCCCTATACTAGGATCCTCATGTAAGTGGAATCTTAAAATAATTTTTATTTTCTGTCTGGCTTATTTCATTCATCATAATGTTTACAAGGTTTATCCATGATGTAATATGTTAGAGTTTCATTTATTTTTAAGGCTAGATAATATTCCAATGTATATGTGTATATACCACATTTTGCTTATTGATTCATTGCTGATGGGCATTTTTATTGTTTTCATATTTTGATCCTTGTTCTGTTAAAAACATTGGAATGCAAATAAATGTTTGAGATCCTGATTTTATATCTTTTGGATGTATGCCTAGAAGTGGAATTGCTGCAATCATATGGTAATTAATTCTATATTTAAGTTCTTAAAGAACTGCTAAACTGTTTTCCACAACCACTGCACCATATTTCATTCCCACCAGCAAAACTCAAGTGTTATAGTTTCTCCACATTCTTGCAGATGTTCATTAATTTTTGTTTTGTTTTGATTTTATTGTTTCAATTTTTGATAACCTGTCTTAGTGGATTTGAAGTATAATCTCATTGTACTTTTGACTTACATTTTCTTAATGGCTATATATTTTGAGGATATTTTCATATGCTTATTCACAATTTATATGCCTTCTTTTGAGAAATATGTATTTAAGCCTATTGCCCATTTTTTAAATTGAGCTTTTGTTTATCATTGAGTTCTAGTTACATATACATTCTGTATATTAATTCTTTATCAGATATTTACTTGCCAAATAGTTTCTCCTATTGTGCTGTCTTTTCATTTTCTTAATAATGCTCTTTGTTGTACAGAAGTTTTTAATTTTGATGACATCCAATTCACTTATTTTTTTAAAATTTTCTGCCTATTATTTTGGTGTCATAGACAAGACATCATTGGCAAATCCAATGTTTTGAAGCTTTCCCATCATGAATTTTTCCAATAGTTTATAGCTTTAAACCTTAACTTTAGATCGTGATCAATTTTGAGGCAAGTATTTATATGATGTAAGGATTAAATTTCATTATTTTGCATCTTGATATCCAGATATCCCACTATTCATTAAAAGGAGATCATCTTTATCAAAATATATGAGCCATGTATATGAGGGTAGATTTCTGGGTAATCTGTTCTATTTTTTTGGCCTGTATCTGTACTCATGTAAGCACTATACTTTACTTACTTTGTAGTAAGTTATGAAATCAGGAAATGTGAGACCCCTGTTTTTCCCTTGGCTATTAAATGAATCTATTGAAAATCACATAACTAAAAATAAAATATCTGAAATAAGCTGTATAGTCTTACCACCAGACAGAACACCACAAAAGAAGAGGTTTTTAAACTCAATGCCTGGTCAGTAGACATCATTAAAATGGAAGGGCAAGGAAAAAAGAAAATAAATGAGTGGTTGATACCAGTATGGGATCAATATCAAATGATTTAATACATGTGCAATTGGATTCTCAGAGGTAAAGTAAAGCAATGATAGGGAAGATGAAGTATCTGAAGACTTAATAGTCATATTCTCACAATTGAAGAGACAAAAAAAATACAGATCTAAAAAGTTCGGCAATCCAAAAAAACAAGGATAGAGAGACAACCTTAAAGACATAGAAAAAATACTGCTTTCAGAGAAGTAATAATAAGAAACATTGTTGACTTCTCATTAAAAATAAACCGACAACCAAAACACAGTAGAATAATTTTTTTAAATGTTTTTGGGCAAAAATAGCTGCAAACTCAAAATTCAACATCCAGCAAATGTATTGAACAGAAATTCTAGAAAAATTATTATGACATAGTCAAATAAAAACTGAGAAAATTTATTTCTAGCTGACTTCAATTAAAAAATAATCTTGAAAGGAAAGTTTCAGTTTGTAAGAAAAAGATCCAGACATTTATTTGTATCTATAACAGTTCATGAAGAAAACTAAAAATGTTATTTATATAAGTAAAATGAAATACTATTTAAATAACATTTAATATGTGAAAATAAAATAAAAGTAACATGTATATTGTGAAGATTATAACATACATATTTGCATATAAGTATAGGATAAGATAGTAAATATTTCTTAAGGTAAAATGTAGAATAATACAGTCCAATTTTTTATTAAATATAAAGCCAAAAATATAAATTAATGACATACTTCAATGAGTTAACTATGCATATTTTAAGTCCTAGAGCCACCAGTAAAAATAAAATTAATAGATTAATATAAAAGCAACTGAGGGCATAAAAAGGAATATAAAATCATAACTGACTGAAAATAACAAAAACCAGATTCTCCCTTCTGCCTTAAACAGCTACCAAGCAATGTAAAGTGTAAGACAAATTTCTTTTCAGATATTGAAGAACAGGTGATTCTGGGTACTGATTTTTGTATGAAGGGAAAAAAAACAAGGTAGATGCTAAAAATAACATAAGTTGTAACCTGAATAGAGTTTCAAGTTTATAGTACAACTAATGAAACCACAAAAGGGCCTAGCACTCTTACTGGATTGAAACAACAAAGTTGTGAATTAAAAGAGGCCATGGTGACTACAATTTTTGTTTCACAGTACTGGAGAATAGAAAGTTACCCATAGAGAAGTCTTGGGAGCTTCCCCTCAGGTTTTCAGCTAGTACTAATTAGTACAACATATGCATATGAGTGAAATGTCCCCAATCAAGGGACAAATCACAGAGAAAAGTAAGCAGAAAATTATTAGAGTTCTAAGAGGGGTAGCAAGTTTGTATTCTACTACATTGAAGATTTTTCATAATTCATCAGGCATTGGATACAATCATCAGAAAGTTATCACATCATTAGTGGGGACAAACCCTAATTGCTTTCCTGAGACTTCTCAAAAAATAAATGAAAAAGAAGCCTCCAAAACATGGAAGTGATTATAAGCAACTTAACTACATTGTAGGGTAAGGAAAGGAGGGAAACCACAAACATATTAATGGAGTGTAATAAAATCCAACACTCAACAATGTACAAAAAAATACTTATATTTAACTTCTTGGATTAACAAAAAAATATCAGAGAAAAAAATTACCTGTATGAGATGAACAACATATTAGATAATGAATGGGTTGATATGTGTGAACTTGAAGACAAAGCAATCAAAACTACTCAAAACACAAGGAGTTAAAAAAAGTTGAAAGAAATAAAGACAAGTCAATGGGCCAATTTAATGGAACATAATATATTAATAATAGAGAAAGATAAAATAAATATTTTTTTTAAATGAGTGGATAATGTCCACCTTGGGTAAAAACTAAAACCTACAGAATAAAGAACTCAAAAAAAAAAATGCAAGCCTCATAAACATAAAGAAAGCCATGCTGAAATATATAATTATCAAATTGTTGAAAAATAAAGAAAAATCCTCAAAAGCAACCAGAAGAAAAAAAGTCATATAACACAGAGGAATAAACATAAAACTGGCAGTTGATTTTTGTAAGAGTAAGTGCAATCCAGTAGATAACACAGTGATCAAAGTACTGAAATAAAAATATATCACCATAGGTAAAGTAAGCCAGTCAGAGAAAGACAAGTACCATGTGGTTTCACTTATATGTGACATTTAATGAGCAAAATAAACTAATAAACAAAATGGAAACAGACTCATACATACAGAGAACAGGCTGACAGCTGTCAGAGGGGAGGGGATTGGGGGCTGAGTGAAAAAGATCAAAGCATTAGATAAATAAGAAAACACCGAGATACAGACAATGTTACAGGGTGCAGCCAAGAGGGGGGACCCAAATAGATATTTGTAATGGGGTTCAGAACTCAAGGTGTCCAAGAAATATTAGAAAGATATATAGTATGTGCTCACCCCTTCCCCCCACCCCCACACAGGTGTGAGTTAGGGGAAGTGACAAATGGAGAAACGCCCTGGAGAGCTGTTTTGCATAGTAACAGATTTGCAGCTAACCTCTGACATGGTCATTTTACATATCTATAACCTTTAACTGGTTGCATAGATATGTTAAATAGCTGTGGCCAAGCTCTGATCCAGGGGGATGGAAAGGGACTCCCCCCCCCAAGACATAACTCGGGGAAGGTCCCCCAGGTGACAGTGCCTGCGTGAGAACGTGGAGAGGACTGGCTCCATGACATAGGGTCACACCCGCCCATGCTCAGGAAGGCAGCCAAATAAAGGCTGGGAAGCAAGAGAGACTTTGCCTGGAAGAAGGGTGAAAGAACTCTTGCCAGTAGGCCATGAGGTGCCACATGGCTTTGAATTAATTAGAGATCCTGCCTGGACAGTGACACAGCTGATCGTGCCAGCAACCTTAATCACGGATGTTTGCTGCTTTTCCTGAGTTACAGTACCCCAAATTAGGGCAGGGGGAGAAGGAAGCGCTGTGGGTGTCTGTGAGTATCCAAAAGGACTTTGATACTTTAATGGAGATATTAGGTTCCTACTCTATGTCTGTATAGCATTAAATAAACATTTCCTTTCCTTTTCACAAATCTCTGGCATTGAGAGACATCTTTTCTATCTGGCAGCGCACATACGAACCTGGGGTGGGTACTCTTGGTAATAGTATATCATACCAACCTTGGCTCAGTGTGTGCATCTGCTCTGTAACAGTTTTTGGCATCCCTGGGTGGGTCAATAATTGCCCTGCCTGGTCTGTTCTAGAACATCAACAATATGATGATTATCAGAAGGAAAGGGGTGTGGGGGAGTTAAAGAGATTATGGGGGGATAAATGGTGATGGAAGGCGACTTGCCTTGGAGTGGTGAACACACAATACAATATACATATGACATAGAATTGTATACTTGAAACCTATGTCATCATATTAACCAATGTCATTACAATAAATTCAATAAAAATTTAAAATAAAGTAAAAGCTTGAACTTCATCAGTGAAAAATATAACTAAAATGTTGCTTTCTTACAATGATTTTATTTTTTTATTTTAAGTATTTTTATTGATTATGCTATTAAAATTTCTCCAATTTTCCCCCTTTATCCCACCTCCACCCTGCCCCCCAACCCTCTAGCATTTGCTCCCAACCTTAGTTCATGTCCATGGGTTGTACATATAAGTTCTTTGAGTCCTCTGTTTCCTGCACCATTTTTATCTCTCCCCATCTATTTTATGCCTACTAATTATGCTTCTTCTTCCCTGTACCTTTTCCCCACTACTCCTCCCTTCCTCCTCCCCTCTGAAAACCCTCCATGTGATGTCCATTTCTCTGATTCTGCTCCTGTTCTAGTTGTTCACTTAGTTTTTGTTTGCATTGTTTTTCTTTTCTTTTAGGTTCATTTGTTGATAGTTGTGAATTTGTTGTCATTTTACTGTTCATAGTTTTGGTCTTCTTTTTCTTAGATAAGTCTCTTTAACATTTCATATAATAAGGGCTTGGTGATGATGAACTCCTTTAACTTGACCTTATATGGGAAGCACTTTATATGCCCTTCCATTCTAAGTGAAAGCTTTACTGGATAGAGTAATCTTGGATGTAGGTCCTTGCCTTTCATGACTTCAAATACTTCTTTCCAACTCCTTCTTGCCTGAAAGGTTCCTTTTGAGAAATCTGCTGATAGTCTAATGGGAACTCCTTTGTAGGTAACTGTCTCACTTTCTTTGGCTTCTTTTAGGATTATCTCCTTATCTTTACAACATTATCAGCTGCACCAAGACAAAGAAATATGGCCCAAATGAAAGAACAGAGCAAAGCCTCAGAAAGAGAGCTAAGCAATAAGCAGATAGCCAACCTATCTGATGGAAAATTTAAAACCCTGGTAATCAGGATGTTCACAGTACTGATTGAACTTAGTCAAAAAATGAAAAAACAAATGAAGGATACCAAAAGCAAAATAAAGCAAAAATATTCTTACAATGCTTTTAAAGAGAAACAATGGTATCAACAGTTTAGAAATAACAACAGTCCTAGCCAAATGTGCATTTCTAACCTGACTACTCAAGGAGGGCTAACAGTACATGAAAATCCTCTGGAAACTGCACTTTGACAAGTCATAACCACCTCACTTTGGGTGAAGAAATGTTAAGAGTTGTAATGTTAACATTTCTAATAGCAATTTTAAAGCTACAATTTCTAATCACAGTTTTAGTGCTTAATGACTATCAACAAAATATTTCATGTTAAGTACCAAATTTTGTTGGAGTCTATCATCCCAAGTAAAAGTTTAGGACATTTCTTTCTACAAGAAAAGCCTGAAGTTAGGGTAGGGATACTGAGAGGATTGGAAACAAGGAAAGAAATAAAACTTTTACTAATGCTTCTGCCTGCCACCCAGAGCTTGTTTGAATGTTTTTGTTTTTTTAAACTATTTGAATGCAGTACATAGTAAAAAAAAAATAAAAAATAAAAAAAAATCTTCATAGGGAGAGTTCCTAGGAGTTACAAATACTATCTAAGTCTATAATACTAGTCTTAGATATCTTTTCAAGATATGATAATACATTGCTTTTTTGTAATTGTCTTAATTGTGGTAAAATTACATACAGTGAGTTGCACTGACCTTTCATGCAGTGTTCAATGACTGACAAATGTGTGGGTCTATGTAGCTGATATCTCAATCAAGTTGTAAAATAATCCAATCACCCTAGAAAGTTTCTTTAAGCTTCTATCCAAGCCTACCCCAACCCCCAATAGGCAACCTATATTCTGACTTCTATCTTCTTAGATAAAGTTTCCCATTCAAAGGAATCATATAGGTGTTCATGCCTGTGGCTGGGTTATTTTGCTAAACAATTTTGCATGTCACAGTAAGACTGCTTTCTTTCTTCTTCTTTTTTTTAATACTGAGAAGTATGCCATTGCATGCAGACACTATGATTTATCTATTTAACTGTTTGGGCATTTGGGTTTCTTCAGGTTAGAGAATATTACTAGTAAAACTTCTATGGACATTACTGTGAAAGTCTTTTCTGGGCATATGTTTTCATTGCTTTTGGACAAATATCTAGGAGTGGAATTGTTGGATAGTGCAGTAAATATACATATAACATTATAAGAAATTGTCTGGCAGTTCTCCAAATTGGTTTTATGATTTTACACTTCCACTAACAATGTACAACTTTTCTACTTGTTTAACATATTTGCTAAAATGTTATGTCATCAGTGTTTTTGATTTTTCACTTATCCTAGTGGGTTTGAAATGACATCTCAATGTGATTTTAACATGGATTTTCCTGATGTTTAATGGTATTTAATGCCTTTTCATGCACTTATATACATATCCTATTTCTTATGAGTAAATTTACACTTTTTGAAAACTTTAAGTACTGGGTCATTCATCTTTTAATTATCAGTTTATTGAATATTTTTATCTACCCATGATACAAATGCATCAGATATACATTTTGCTGTTTTTATCAATCTGTGCCTCACTTTTTTGTTTTAGTAATGGTGCATTTGATGAATAAAAGTTTTCAACTTTGATGAAATAAAAATTTTAAATAAAATAAAATATATCAACATAGAATTCCATACCTATAAACATATAGCTCAAAAAAGTTAAATAATTTTTATATCTACCTAGGTGAGAGAATTAAAGGCCAGTAGAATCATAGTATGCACAAAATGTTAAAATAATCTTCTGAGGCAAATGAAAAATTATACCAGATGAAAATCAGAATGTATACAAAAAAACTGAAAGAAACTGAAAATGATAAATATGTAGGTAAATACAAAAATTTTGTTTTCATTTTTAAATATCCCTACAAAATAATACAATCTTTAGACTTCCAGCAAAAATGGTGGCATAGATAACTATGCTTTGCTTCCTCGCACAAGAAAAAGAAGGACAACAATCCATTTAACAGCAAAAATTAACCTGAACTGCCAGAAAATCAAACTGCATGGAGCACTATCAACTAAGGAGTTAAAGAAGAAACATTCATCAACACTGGTAGGAGGGGCAGAGACAAAGCCAGGGAATCACAACAAGGAGGTGGTTGTCAGACCAGGGCAGGTGAGGTGGCAGATGAGGTGGTGGCTGACAGACTAGAATATCCCAGATTCATGTGAGGATAAACCTGAAGGAACAATTGGGGAATGAGACAGACTGCACAACCCAGGGTTCCAGCATGGGGAAATAAAGCCACAAAACCTCTAACTTCAAAAACCTTTGGGGACTGCAGCAATGAAGGAACTCTCTGTCTCACAAGAGAGTACATTGGAGGAAACCAAGGGGTCCTAGAATGTACACAAACCCTTCAACCCAGGAATCAGCAAGAGAAGGACCCAATTCACTTGAGGGTAATGGCGGGGGAAGTGACTGAAAACAGGGCAGGGGATGAGCAAGTGGCATTGTTCCCTCTCTGATAATTCCCCCACATATAGTGACACAATGCAGCAAAGTGAGTTTCCCTGCTCTGGTGAATACCTAAGGCTCTGCCCCTTAAATATAACAGGTTTGTGGAGACAAAGAAATACAGTGCAAATTAAAGAACAGATCAAAACTCCAGAAAAATAACTAAGGGTTGAGGAAATAGATAACCTATCAAATGTAGAGTTCAAAACACTGGTAATCAGGATGCTAACAGAAATGACTGAGTGAGGATGCAAAACAGAGGAAGAAGTGAAGGCTAGGCAAAGTGAAATAAAGAAAAATATACAGGGAACCAACAGTGAAGGGAAGGAAACTGGGAATCAAATCAATGATTTGGAATAGAAGGAAGAAATAAACATTCAACCAGAACAGAATGAAGAAACAAGAATTAAAAAAAACAAAATGATGAGAGGCTCAGTAACCTCTAGGACTACTTTAGAAAGCCCAAAATCCAAATCATAGGGGATCCAGAAGGAGAAGATGAAGAGCAATAAATTAAGATAGCTTAAGGGAACTCTAAGAAAACATGAAATGCAACAACATTTGAATAATATGAATACCAGAAGGAGAAGAAAAGGAGCAAAGGATAGAAACTCTGTTTGAAAAAATAATGACAGAAAAATTTCTGAACTTGGAGAGGGGTAAAACCATGCAAATTCAGGAAGCACCAAGAGTCCAAATCAAGATGAACCCAAAGAGATCTACTCCAAGACACATCATAATTAAAATCGTGAGTTTTAAAGACAAAGAGATAATCTTAAAAGCAGCAATGAAAAAAACAACAAGTAACATATAAAGGAGCTCTGATAAGGCTAGCAGCTGATTTCTCAACAGAAATACTGCACTAGGAGAAAATGGCAAGAAATATTCCAAGTAGTGAAAACCAAAGGCCAGCAATCAAAACTACTCTCCCCAGCAAGGCTCTTAATTAAAATAGAAGGTGAAATAAGGAGTTTCCAAGAAAAAAAAAAGGCTGAAAGAAGACATCTCCATCAAACAAGCACTGCAGTTATGATATAGTGACTGCTATAAGAAAAGAAAAGAGTGAGAGAGAACACAGGTACAAAAGAAAAAACATGAATAAGTACCAATCAATAATAACCTTAAATATTAATGGATAAAATGTTCCAATTAAAAGACATAGGGTAGCCCTGGCTGGTGTAGCTCAGTGGATTGAGTGGGGGCCTGCAAACCAAATGATCACAGTTCAATTCCAGTCAGGGCATATGCCTGGGTTGCAGGCTAGTTCCCAGCAGGGGATGCACGAGAGGCAACCATACATTGATATTTCTCTCCCTCTCTCCTTCCCTTCCCCTCTAAAGATAAATAGATAAAATCTTTTTAAAAAATACACAGGGTAGCTGAATAGATAAGAAAACATGACCCACACTTATGCTACCAACAAGATACCCACCTCAGAACAGAAGATTTACACAGACTGAAAGTGAAAGGTTGGAAAAAATATTCCAAGCAAATAGCTAAGGAAAAAAAAAAGCTGGGGTAGCAATACCCATATCAGAAAAATTAGACTTCAAAAGAAAAACCATGAAAAGACACACTGAAGAACACTTCATAATGCTCAAAGGAAGAATCCATCAAAATATATAAGGATTGTAAATATATATGCACCCAACAGAGGAGCAACCAAATATATAAGCATAATCTTGGAGGACTTATGGAAAGATATAGACAGCAACACACTTATACTAGTGGATTTTAACACACCATTGTTAAAAACATAATACCAATAAAACATAACATCAATAAGGATATTGCAGCATGGAACAATGCCCTAGATCATATGGATTTGACAGAATATATATATATAACCTTTCATTACAAAGAAGCAAAATGCACATTCCTTTCAAATGCACATGGAACATTTTCAAAGACAGACCGCATAATATGTTACAAAAAATACCTTCAACAAATTCATGAAAATCCACATCATATCAAGAATTTTCTTGGGCTATAAGGGCCTGAAACTAGAAATCAACCTAAAGGAAAAAAATAAAATATACTAAAATTCATGAAGATTGAATACCAGGCTATTAAACAATGAATGAGTTAAAAATAAGTTCAATGAAGAATTCGAAAAGTTTATTGAAACAAATGAAAATGAATACATAACAATCCAAAACTTATGGGTCACACAGCAAAGACAGTCTTGAGAGAGAAGTCCATAGAGATACAGATCTACCTAAAAAAGATAGAAACATTTCAAATAAACAACTTAATACTACATTTACAAGAACTAGAGGGACAACAAGAAACAAAGCTCAGAAGGAAGGAAATAACCAAGATCAACCAGAATTAAATGGCATAGAAACTAAAAGAGCAATTCAAAGGATCAATAATCCAGTAGCAAGTTATTGGAAAAGATAAACAAAATTGATAAGCATTTCAGCAGACACAACAAGAAAAAAAGAGAGGACACAAATAAATAAAATCAGAAATAAAAGAGGGGAGAATACAAATGATACCACAGAAATACAAAGGATTGTAAGAAATTACTACAAACACTATATGCCAAGAAATCTGAAAACCTGGGTGAAATGGACAAATTTCTAGTAACAAGTGAAATTTCCTGAAAGAGAATGAAGAAGGAGAAAGCCTGAACAGAATGATAACAGCAGGTGAAATTGAAGCAGTAATCAAAAAAATTCTGGCATACAAAAGCCCTGGACAAGATGGTTTCAAAGGAGAATTTTACAAAACATTTAAGGAAGAGTTAACCCCTATCTTTTTCAGACTATTTCAAAAAGTCCAAGAAGAGGAAAGACCCAATTTTTTTTTATGAGATCAGCTTCATCCTAATCCCCAAAACAGATAAAGACACAACAAGGAAATAAAACTATAGGCCAATATCACTGATGAACACAGACACTAAAATCCTCGACAACATATTGGCCAAATACATCCAGCAATACATTAAAAAGATCATACACCAGGATCAATTGGGGTTCATACCAGGAATTCAAGGATGGTACAATATTTGGAAATCAATAAACATCACATAAACAAAAGCAAAAACAAAAACCACACAATCATCAACTGATGCAAAAAAAGCATTTGATAAGGTACAGCACCTATTTATGATAAAAACACTCAGCGAAGTGGTAGTAGAGGGAGCACACCTCAACATAATAAAGGCCATATATGAGAAAAATACAGAAATCATACTCAAAGGGCAAAAATTAAAACTTCCCCACAAAGACCAGGAAAAAGAAAAGGATTTCCATTTACACCACTTCTATTCCACATAGTATCAGAAGTCCTAGTCACAGCAGTCAGACAAGAAAAGGAAATAAATGGTATTGGAAAGGGGAAACAAAATTGTCATTGTTTGCAGATGACATGACAAAGTACACAGAAAATCATATACAGTCCAATTCAACTTAATTAAGTGAATTTGGCAAAACAGTGGTATACAAAGTAAACCATAAATCAAAGGCATATTTGTACACCAACAATGAAAAATCACAAACAGAAATAAGGGGAAAAATCTCATTTGATATAGCAACAAGAAAAACAAAGTAGCTAGGAATAAACCTAATTAAGGAGGCAAAAGACCTGTACTGAGAAAACCACACAACACTGAAGAAAGAAATTAAGGTAGGCACAAAATAAATGGAAGCCAATACCACATTCATGGATTAGAAGAATTAATATTATCAAAATGTCTATACTACCCAAATCAATTTATAGATTCAATGCAATCCCTATTAAAATGCCAATGATATATTTCACAGATATGGAACGCACATTTCAAAAATTTATATGGAACCATAAATGACCCTGAACAGCTGCAGAAATTTTGAGAAAGAAAAACAAAGTAGGAGTGATCACAATACCTAATATCAAACTATATTACAAGGCCACCATAATCAAAACAATATGGTCCTGGCATAAGAACAGACACATAGACCAATGGAAGAGATCAGAATGCCCAGAAATAAGCTCAAGTCTCTATGGTCAGTTAATATTTGACAAAGAGGGCAGAAGCATAAAGTTGAATAAAAAATAGCCTCTTCAACAAATGGTATGAGGAAATCTAGACCACTACAAAAAAATGAAATTTGATCACCAACTTACAACATAGCCAAAAATAAATTCAAGGTGGGTAAAAGATTTAAATATAAGTTCCGACACAATACAAGTCCTTGAGGACAAGATAGTCAGGGAAATTTCATATATTCTATGCAGCAAGATTTTCTCTGATATGCCCTCTAGAGCAAGAGAAATAAGGGAAAGAATAAACAAATGGGACCTTATCAAAACAAAAAGCTTCTGCACTGCTAACAAAAACAGCAGTAAAATGAAAATTGAATGACTGGTATGGGAAAATTTATTTGCCAATTATACCTCAGACAAGGATTTGATCTCCAAAACATATAAAGAACTCACACAACTCGCCTCTAAGAAGACAAATAACCCAATTAAAAAATGGGCAAAGGTCTTGAAGGAGGATATCCAGAGGGCCCAGAGACTTGTGAAAGGATGTTCAGCATCACTAGCGATCAAAGAGATGCAAATTAAAACCACAATCAGCCTGGCTGGTATAGCTCAGTGGATTAAGCACAGGCTGCAAACCAAAGGGTCGCCGGTTTGATTCTCAGTCCAGGCACATGCCTGGGTTGCAGGCCAAGTCCCCAGTATGGGGCACATGAGAGGCAACCACACATTGATATTTCTCTCCCTTTATTTCTCCTTCTCTTCCCCCCTCTCTAAAAAATGAATAAATAAAATCTTAAAAAAAACACAATCAGATACCATTTCACACTGGTCAGAATGGCCATCATAAACAAATTCACAAACAACAGATGCTGGCGTCATTGTGGAGAAAAGAAAACCCTCCTTAGCACTTTTGGTGGGAATGCAGACTGGTACAGCCACTGTAGAAAACAGTATGAAATGTCCTCAGAAAGCCAAAAATGAAACTGCTTTTTGAACCACCAGTTCCACTGCTGGGATTATACCCTGAGAATTCTAAAACACCAATTCAAAAGAACCTATGCACCCCAGCGTTCATAGCATTATAATTTATAATAGCCAAGTACTGGAAGCAACCTAAATGCCCATCAGTAAAAGAGTTAATCAAAAAGCTGTGGTACATTTACACAATGGAATAGTACACAGCAGAAAGAAAGAAGGAGCTCCTACCCTTTGTGACAGCTTGGATAGAACTTGAGACTATTATGCAAAGAGAAATAAGCCAGGTGATGAAAGACAAATACCACATAATCTCACCTACAAGTGGAACCTCATCAATAAAACAAACAAGCAAGCAAACTAAAACCAGAAACATTGAAATAAAGAATAAACTGACAGTAACCAGAGGGGAGGGAAGAGAGGGATAATGGGAGAAAATAGGGGAAGGGCCATTAAGGAACATGTATAAAGGACACATGGACAAACACAGAAGGGATATTTGAGGGTGGGAGGTGGGGGTGGTTGAAGAAGGGGAGTGTTTAGGGAAAATGGAGACAGCTTTAGTTGAACAACAATAAAACATAATAAAATTGTAAAAAAAATGAAGCTATTGTCAGATTGTATGTATAAATAAAAGCTGATTATATGCTAAAAATAATAAACACATTTTAAATAGGAAGATACAGGTAAAACAGAAAATGACATATTATACTAACACTACTCAAACAAAAGTCAGAATACATATATTAAAATCAGATGACATGGGTTTCAGATCAAATAATTTCACAAGCAATAAGGACTTTGCTTATCCCATGATAAAAAGGTCAGTTCTTTGAAAGTACATAAAACTGTTAAATATCTATGCATTTAAAACCAGTGTTTTGATGTTCATAACACAAAGAGTAATGAAACTGGAAAAGTAAGTGTAAATAAATAGTTGTAGATTATAGAATCTCTCCCTCATTAGTTGGTAAAATACAAATAAAAACCAATATGTATATAGTAGACTTGAGAAATATTAGCAACTTTTGAACTTTATGACCTACAAAATTTTCACCAAAAAGTAAAAATAAAATAAGTATTATTTTCAAGTTCTAATGCAACACCTTCCAAATTATACTATAGTTGAAGTTTTAAAACATGCCTCAATAGATTTGCAAGGATTGAAATCATGCAATATACATTCTTTATCCCCAGGAAATAATTTAGAAATTAATAACTGGGTTCTGAAAATATCTATATACTTGTAAGTTAATCATATTTCTACAAAGCTCATGGGAAAAAGGAGAAATGGAGGAAAATTACAAATATTTTGAACTAAAAGAAAATAAGCATCTAAAAATTTGAGGGATATAGCCTAAAGTTTTTAGAGGAAAACTTACAAAATCAAACATATACTTTTAAACAAAAGAAATATCTGAAATTAATGATCTAAGATTCTATTAAAAAACAATAAAAAACTTGAAATCTATGGTTAAAAATTGGAAAGAAATAATAAATGGTAATGGGAAATTTACAATAAAGATTCAAACAAAAGAAAAAAAGAAATAAGAACAAAAGTGGAAATAGGTTAGATTAAAAGCATGATAAGTAGGACTAGGGGAATATCAATGAAAGAAACGGCATATTCTTTCAGAAGGTCAACAAAATTGGTAAACCTTCACTCGGAAAATTCTGAGAAAATTAGTCTGAGAAAAAAAGAGAAAAGGTACATATTTGCACTATCTGGAAGAAGAAAATGGCTATCAATATAGATATCACAAATCTTAAAAAAATTAAAATATATTGTTATTTTGTGTCAATTACTTGCCAATATTATGAAATAAAAAATTTCCCTATGATCAAAAACCCCAATGCTTACAAAGAAAAACCAGATAATTTAAATAGCCATGTGTGTGTATATATATGTCTATATTTCATATATATATATATGTCCATATATATGAATATATGAACACTGTCTGGAAAAATTCCAGTCTCCGTTAACATAATGAGAACGATTTCTGTGACATCAATTAACCTGGCAGCCAATGAGAGTGAACTGGGATATGCATGTATGAACAAGGCAGACACTCATGAGTGAGCAGATGAGTGGGCATGTGTACTATGTATTCATTGAGTTCTAAATGACTGAACAAATAGAACTGTAGTAGAAATTTAAAAGTGTACTTGGAGATTGAAGCTGGCACTCTGCATCAGCCCCTGGTGGCTCCCTGCTGGCTTCCTGGCTCCAGACTATCACCTGTTGGCTAGTTAATTGATTCCCTGCCCCGGGCCCTAGATGCTCTCCTGCTGTGCCTTTGTCCTGGGTCCGGGACCATTTCCCTTGCTTTCTTATGTACTTGGCTTTCACAATTAG
>PVKM010001505.1:0-76651 GCA_004027735.1 Carollia perspicillata
ACCCGAGAAAAACAATAAAAACTTGTCTAGGCAAGGGTCAAGGCACTGTCCTCTTGAGACACTGGCCAAGGCATTCATAGGCACTCTCTTCTTGAGAGAGTAGCCATGCCATTCCCCTTTTCTCCACAGGATTTCTGTCTCCTGTGCATTTATTCTCATCTTCACTCACAATAGGCAGACTCTGCTGGCCTCGGAGTCCACCACAGATTGTTGTTGGGTCTTTTTTTGGTGGGTCCTTCCCTCCAGCTTGACTGTGGGTCACTCCACTCACCATGTCTTGTATGCTATTGTGAAGGTGTTGCCAGAACAAAACTACAAAGCCCAACAAACAAACCTACATCTGCAGAAATTACTTACCCCCTGCAATCCTACTATCAACAATAAATGAACCAATATTAATAAAGTCGAAAAGAAATTGGCACTATTATAAGAATGGAGAGAAATAAATTATAGTATTAAATCAAGTGTCTTAATATGCACAAACTTGATGGGAAAAAATAAATTTAAAAAGATATGCAGAAAAAAAGTATATTGCAAATTATGATGAAGATCACAGTAGATTTCATCTTGGTAGCCTCTAATATTTACTACTGTTTTTCTTTGGTCCTTTAAACAGCACTTTGCATCTCAAGTTGTCCGTCTCTGGCACAGAGCAACCCTGATGCTTTTTGCCACTGATTATTTTCTGTGTATTTTTTGGCCTCTGGTGCTCTAGTCTGGGTATCCCAGCTTGGGATGTAGTCCCCACATTTCTTAGGGGGATCCAACGAGCTGCTTATTTATCCCAGCACTGCTACCTGTGCTCACCCATGCAGCCTTCTTGAATCTCCACCACATTCCTTACAAATCAGGTTATTCTGAAGTTAATTCTTCTATCTTTCCAAGGTTATAAGTCTTCTTTCTCACTATTGTTCAGTTGTTCGTTGCAGGTGAACAGTTTAGCTACAATTCCAGATTGGCCCTGGGAGGAGGTTAGTGTGGCTTCCATCACTTCACCATCTTGGGCCTCCTCCCCACCAAGAATTTTTATGTTCAGGCTATCTTATGTGGTTATTTTCAGTCTCTGAGTTTGTAGGGCCCACTAAGTTGGCCTCCCCTGCATTTGTCAGGTCTAGCGTGTGGCCTCATTTTTGTCCACATAAGCATCTCCTATTTCTGCCATGACTGCTCTGACTTCCCTAGTCTTGGTTTTATTTTAGTCACACTGCCTGACAGTATGTGGATGTGGACTTTCTGGTCATCTGGCCTGTCAATAGCCTTCTAATACCCACCTCATAGCTTGGCGTATTAATGATATGACTGTGGATGATGGTGGAGCAAAGCTGTCTCTTGCAATTAAGTGATATATAAGAATGCCAGTAGGCTATACAGAGAAGTCACCATGTAGCACAGTATTCCACATAGATGCCATGGATTGCTTTCTCCTTTGTACTGGATTCATTTCCAACCAAAGCTCTTTTACTTTTTAGCTCTTCTGATACTATTACTTTTGTTAGATATGTGCATGCACGACTGTTTTGATGTGGAAGTAAGACTAAGTTATATTCAGTGCTAACCCTATGTCCAATCTCTCTGTAGTCCACATTCTTCAAGAATCCCACTGTCCAAAGTGTAGCCACTTTACTGTATGTGACTGCAAATATTTTAATTAGTTTAAAATATATAACATTAAAAAATTCAGTCACAATAGATAAATTTCAAGTGTTTCATAGCCACATGTGGTTAGTGGACATTGCAGATTTAGGACATTTATCAATGCAAAAAGTTCTTTTAGACAGCCCTTCTCTAGAAAGTTCTCACTAAAGAGAAGTGTTTTCACTTGAAGTCTGGGAGATAAGGTTTTGTGTTTTTAGCCTTTGAGTCATACTTTTTCTGATGGTGCCTTTCTTAGTAATTTTCACTACCATCTGAGGCTCTAGCATTTGTTTCTCACAGTTACTTATATTTTACACATCTATAACTCAGTGATTGTTACAGTTACAGGTGCCTGCACTTAACTCCTGCAGAGCCGCTGACTCTGGATTCCATGAGTAGGGCCTGTGAATCTGCCTGTTTTAAAGGAGACTTGGAGCATAAAGAGGCCAACAGTCATCCCAGGTTCTGAGTCATCATTAGACATAACAGTCCCTGGAAAAAAATTCAGACCAGAGAAGGGTGGTTGCCACCTACACATCTAGATAGAAATACTCAAGTTCAACACAAAGTTATAATTTTTCCTAGAAAAAAATATTCCTACATTTTGCTATTTCTGCAGAGATTGCACTATTCTTCCCACCCCTGCATGATGATTATCCCTCTGAAATATTTACAGCTGAGCCCTGAGCCCCCCAAAACACATTGGCTTCCTCTCTCCACTGGTCCTCTCCCTTAATCCTGGGCTTGCAGCTCCTTACAGCACAGGTGGCAAACACAAGGCCCTCGGGCCAAATCTGGCCCTCCACCTGGTTTTATCTGGCCCCATACCTTGTGTTTACCTGGCAGCAGCACCAAGATCCTTGCCCCTAGTTAAGGAGTAGTTACATTTATACAGTTCTAAAATTATATTTGGCTCTTCAAAGGCAACCATGAAGCTGATGTAGCCTCCAGTGAAAATGAGTTTGACATCTGTGCTTCAGCCTGGGTTCTGTTTCTTTCTCCAAACTCATCATGAGGAAGCAAGATCTGAGAAGCTGCAGCCTTTGGGCTGGGACCCATGGACATCCTTTGCTCTGTGACCTGAAGGCTCAGAGCTTACTCTCCTTTCTCTTCCAGGCTCTGGACCAAACCTATTCCTTTTCCTGAGGAAGAGTTCTGATGGTCAGCACCACCTTCAGGCCCACCATCTTGAAACTTGCCCTCTGTCCTAACTCTAACTCCTGTTTAACATTGATACTAGTTTATTTACATGCAATGGGAATGCAGTAAGGGCCAGGCTCTGTTCCAATCTATGTCTGTAGGATTTCTCAAATCTTCACAGCATCCCAACCAAGTATGTGCTGACATTGTCCACATTTTACAGATGAGTAAACCTAGGCACAGTGAGGTTAAGTAAATCCCGCCCCCAAATTACAGTTAATTGATCATGGAGTCAGAACGCAAACCCACTTAGTTTAACTTTGGCCCATATAATGTTAACCAATTGTGTTATGGCCTTTTAAGCATTACAAATTGTATAAACATTATATTTAAAATTATGTCAAAGATACACTTTATATTTCTTTCACTGACAATATTTTAACCTGAGTCAAAGTTTCAAGAGAAAAATAAATGAGAGAGTATTTTATTGTCCTCCAACTGCATGTACTTTTAATTCTCTCCAACTCAGAGCAGGGGTCTGGAGGGCAACCCTTTGGGGCACAGGTATGCTGTCCAGATGGAATTTAGGGCAGAATCACAAGTTAGCAGCCTGATTGTTCTCTGTGTGTTTCTACTTGGCCCAGAAGCAAACAGAAGCATGTGCTACTTGGATGTTTCTTACCTCCTGCTTAGAGCTCTGATCAGAATCGCTCTGCTTCTCCCAAGCCCAGATGGACCAGGGTGAGGTGCAGGGTGGCCTGTAGTTGCAACACAGTGAGATATGAGCCTGAGCAAGAACTCTGCTCATGCTCCATGTCATTCAGGGCATGGAAACATACTAAAGAGGCAGAGATGGATGACTCAGGTACCATCACATCCAATAGCACCTGTATATACTTTGGGAGAGGTTTCCATACAGGATCTGCCAAGTTTAGAGGCAGTCTGAAACAGAGACACCTTCTTGAAAGCACAAACTGGATGAGCAGGGAAGCCTTGAAATGGGCTGGAAGTGGGCCTGAAGGTGTGAAGACCCTGGAGAAAAAGGAAGAGGTCAATTGGGCAAGGATTGGGGCCTCTCTAATCCTGTCCATGATATCTGTGTATGGTGGAAGGAGTTTTAAGAGACAGGTATAATTCTAATTGAGAGACACAGGCTGGCCTCAGAATATTCAAGGCAGATGAAGAGAGTGGAGTACAGTGATTTGATGCAGAGCCAGGACTCAGGTCTCTTCTAGTGGGCCTCTGTTGGCTGATCTCCTTCTCTCTGGATACCTGGAAACTTAGCCCCATTCGGTCACAGTGATGTGGGAAGGGACACTGTGGGGGTTTTTTCCTGTTTTTGGCTATTACTCAGACCCTTGGACTAGTAAGTGGCTTTGACTCAGAGCTTTCATTCTCTCCTGTGTGACAGGAGTGCAGCATCTACTTAACACCCTTCCCAGTACCCCATTTCCTTCCTGGGGCTCAGATGAGATCATGGAAGAGGATGTGCCTGGAATAGTGGATTTAGAGCCCAGAGTGTATGCATCTCATTGCTGCCCACTTACGTGAGGTGGGAAGAACAGGCTCAAAGCTCTACGAATTGGAATAATGCAGAGCTCTATTCACTTGTGCACTGGGACCCAGGCAGGTTTAGATCAGGTGAGTCAAATCATTGAGCTCAGGTTAGATTAAATCCAGACACAGACTGTGCCAATTATTCACTGGGGCAGGGGCAGGTGAGGGGTCTTGCCTGTGTTACACTAAACCTTCTGGTGACTGACTGCCCCTTTGAGCTCAAGGTGAAGTGACCTGAAATAATAATAGTCATGGCTTTGGGCTTTGTTTTGCCTGCAACTGGCACTTTCCTCTGATCTGCTGTTGCTCAGTTAGATGCCTTCTCCTTGCCCTGCATACCGTGGACAGCATAGCATTCAGAACCTGCTCCCTGCCTTCTGTCCAGGCTGGACTAGTAGCAGATTCTCATGGGTGGAAAGGAAGAGAAGAGTTGAAACCCACCTCTCCCCATTTTACTCATTTGAGCATAAGACACAGACTGGGCTATTAGGAAGAAGAGATGCTGTGATGTGCCATCTAGCACTGTTACAGCTTGGGAGGAAAACAACCTGTTACAGAACAGTCACACCCACACACACAGGGGCCCGGACTCCGGAGGATGGTATAGTAATATCGTCCAGACCACCTACTGGGCTTGTCTGTCCGCTGCTGGAGGAAAGACACCTCTCAATGGCAGATATTAGTGAAAATCAAAGGAAACGTTTATTTAAGGCTATACAAACTTAAATAAGTGACCCAATGTCCCCATTAAACTATCAAAGTCCTTTGGGCCAACTACTGATGCCCACAGTGCTTTCTTCTCCCCCTACCCTTATTCGAGCTACCTTAAGTCCAGAAAAGCAGCACATGTCCGCGTCTCCAGGTCGCTGGCACCATCAGCTGTGTTGCCATCCAGGCAAAGCCTCTTCTTTCCTCCACCAGAGGTGCGGGGGTCTTCACTCTTGCCAATCCTCATGGATCCGCTCCTCGCAATGCTGCAAGGGGATCTGCACCCCGGCTCGGACCACGTGGCTCTTCCCCACTGCCACCTCTGCGTGGTTCTCCTCCTACTGCACCAGTGCTGCAAAGGGGTCTGCACTCTTTCAGCTCCCCCTGGTTCTCCCCTTCAAAAGTGCAAGGGGATCTGCACTCTTCCAACTCTTCCAACTCCATGTGGTTATACTCCTAATGGCTGCCCCACCCTGGCTTTTATACTCCTGTCCTCTTCCTCTGCAGCTCCATTTCCAGCTCCTCCCACAGTCAGCCACACCCCCAGGACTCCTCTTACTCAGTTGCCAAGGTGAGTCTGGAGGCCTGGCCCCAGGGCATGGAGCCAATCATCTCCCAGCTCTCAGGCAAGCACTGTAACCAGGGGGAGTTGTCTCCCAGTAACACTCTGCCAGGGGGAGGGGTGTGCAGCATGGAGGGGGGATCCTTGATCTTTCTTTGGGGCCCCCCTCTTGGCTGCACCCTGTTACAAACCCAGATTTCAGAGTATCACTTTCTACCTTCAAATGGTTTAAATGAAGTCATGGCTTTAAGCAAGGGGCTGGGAAATCCCAGATGCATCATCTCAGGGCCACCCAGAGCTCTGCCTTCACAGCCCTTCAGCTCACTGCTAAAGCTAGAATACACAGCAGAGGCATGGCCAGTGAGAGAAAAGCAAGGAGTCCAGACGAAGGTCGCTTAGAATGGTTAGCATGATATTCAGAGTGGAACAAAGTATTAATCTGAACTAAGGGTAATGTTGGAGAGAACCTTGGAATGAACCAGGAAGCAGCTGTGCTCTAGAAAATGGGACTAGTGATTTCGCAATGTGGCTTTTCATCCCCTGCAGAGGAGGGCAGGAATCCAGTGGTGGGTACAGTGTAATTGAATCTCTGTCTGATGCAACAAAGGTCTACATGAGAACTCTGTCTTTGAGAATAAAAAGCAGCTTTGTTGAAAATTTTCTTCTTATTTTTCAATGCAACATTTTCCCTATGGTTTTAATTTCTTTCTTAGAGAATAAAAGCTGTGTATTAGTTATTTATTGTTGTGTAACAAGTTGCCTCAAAATACAGCATCTTAAAATATTAAACATTATATTATGCAGGTTTTGAGTGCCAGATTTCTGGGAGCAGCTCAGTTGGGTGGTTTTGGTTCAGGGTGCCTGAGAGGGTGGAGTTAGGGTGTTGGCCATCAATATCTGCTATCATGTGATGACTGGAGGATCCGCTTCAAGGATGGCTCTCCTCCATGGATGTTGCAAGGCCTGAAGACTTGCTGACTTTTAAGAGAACTCTTTTCCACCCAGTGGATCTCTTGAGCATCCTTACTACATGGCAGCTGACTTTCTTCAATGTGAGAGACATCTCAGAGAGAGAGAGAGAGCAAGACAAGCTGGAAGCCAAAGGGCTTTTTATGACTCAGAGTGACAGGCAGAATTTTGTGATGGTTCCCAGATTCTTCCCCATGGTGCACATGCTCTGTGTAATACCCTCCCTCCTTCTCAGTGTAAGCAAGGCATAAATATATTGGGATACCACTCTCATGATTATGTTAGTTAAAAGGCAGAAAGGATATCATAATTAAGACCTCTAGCAAGTTAACTTTGAGTTTATCAGAAGGAAAATGATCCAGGGTGGGCTTGATTTAATGGGTGATCCCTTAAAATGGATCACAGAAATTTGAACCCAGGGATTTTCTTGCTGGCCTTAAAGAAGCAAAGTGCCGCATTATAGAGAGATTCACGTGTCAAGACCGCAGGAGCAGCCTGTTGGAGATGAGAGTGGTCCTTAGCTGATAGAGGGCAAGTTTACGGGGATCTAAGACCTATATCTATGAGGAATTAAATTCTATCAACAATCTGCATGAGCTTGGAAGAGGACCTTGGGCTAAGACAAAATCTTATCCTGGCCACACCTGATCTCAGCCTTTTAAGAACCCCAGAAGAAGGCCCTGTTTCATTGTGCCCAGGCTCCTGAGCTGTAAGGTCATGAATTTGTGCTGTTCAAGATAAGTTCATGGTAATTTGTTATGTGGCAATTAAAAAACTAATACATTCATTCTCTGAAATTGTACAACATTGCTTCTGCTTTCTTTCGATTTTTCATAGGAGAGTCACAGAGTCTATGACACTGAAGGGGGGTAGTTGCTGTTTGAGAGGAGTGTCCGATAATCTATGGATGTATTTCAAACCACCACAGACCAATGAGTTCAATGAGTTCATGGTTCATTACAATATCCTTTCTGCCTTTTAAGTAACATAATGATAGGTCATGTTGATACATCCAACAGAGAGATAAACATGACCAATGCTTTCACCATCTTGAGTGAACTCATGCAAGATGACTTTACAGGCTTTGGTGAGGTCAGAGTTTTCTTTTAAGAAGTGACAATATCAGCTATAATGTGAGAAACTGGTGCTTATTTTTTTCCTTTTGATGTTCCCTTTTGAGCAATATGTAGAGTAATTGTGTAGAACCAGGATGAGGATAAAGAATTCCTGTCTTTAATTTGAAAGTTACAATGTGTTAATCTGCCCCAATCTGAACCTTGCAGTTGTACTCAATTTGGGAAGTGTTACTATCACAGATTCCCCAGATGGTGCAGGATGAGAAGGAATAGGGTGGAGTTCATATGATAGCCCACAGGGAGCATCGTTTGAGACTCTTTCAGTAAGACAAAGACAACTGTAACCAAAGCTACGTTCCATTTCTCTGCTATAAAACAACCCATGGCTTTCAATGAAACAGTCTTTGATATTGGCCATGACGTCAGTCTTTGAAGTAATCGAGAGTTTTCCAGATTTACTTGGACCATTAAAAATCAACCAGATCAATCACACATGCTGCCTAGAAATTCATTTAATTCCCACAAAATTTCCTATTACATGGCTACATAGATGAAATTTAAAAAAACATTTTGCATTGTAGCTTTTTCCTCTTAATTGTTTGCTTTCTATGTTCCTAAGGGTAAATGCTTCTAAGGTGTGGGCTGAAATGATAACTACAATGGTGGCCTGGGTGGGGGGACAGTGGCCCAGAAAACCATCACTGTCGTAAACAGAAAAGGGCCACCTGCTTGAAGCTTTATTTTCCAAGAAGCAGAAAAGAAGAAACAAAAGCTGGATAATTTAAAAGCATGTCAGAAATTTGGCAAAAGTCACAGAAGTCAAAAAGTCGTATGAGTTTATAAGTAAGCCACAGGTCCCACCTGGATTTAGTAAAACTCCCTGAAGACTATGCCTACTGAAAACAGCTCCTAGTTTGGTTTCACTTCATTTCAGTTGTGCTAGTGGCCAATATAGGCTTGGGTGGATGGACTTGTGAGTATACACAGACTGCCAAGTGGGGAGATCAGGATGGAGGCTCCAGAGGGCCTCAGAGCATTAGGTGCTAGTCAGGACCACCTCCTGGATGATGTCTTCCATGGAGTCTGTTAATATAAATGTTATCATCAGGTGATGATTGTGATAGCAAAAATATGATGATCAAGACTCCCAAGAGAAGAGGACTTGGGGACAGGGCATAAACTCGGGCCTTTAATACATTTAATCTCTCAATATGAGCCTCGAAGGGGAAGAAAGGGAGTGCTAGTGCCCCTGACAAATCATGCTTTGCCTTTTATTTTGCACATCTTAATATCTTTGTGCATTAGAGAAGCAGGAATCATGGGGTGACGATCTTCTGTCAAAAGTGAGTTTATCTCCCTACATGCAGAGACTTCCAGTTATGGCTACTTAGTTAGGTTGGGTGGAGGAAGGAGAGAGCTGCTTGCTGAATCTCGGGAACTTCTTGAACCTACTAGGAAACATACTGGAGAGTGAAGACTTGACTCATATTATCCCATCAACAGATGTCAGGATGACCAGCAGCCTACCCATGACCCTCTTCTCCTTGCACTGGTCCACTCAATCCCTCAACACATGTTATGCTAAGAGTTTGACATATATACATTAAATGATTATGTGTGTATAATCATTTAATCCTCACAAAATCCTAAAATATAAAGATTATTCTTGTCCCTCTTTATAGATTGGGAAACCAATAAGTCTTGCTTCAAGAAACTTCAGAGGTCTAGTAAGTGGTAAAACTAGGACTTGAGCTGTAACACTATAGCACTCTCACATCCCCACACTCCCCAAAATAGTGCTTCTGATCTTTGGCCTAAAAAATCTCTGGGGCCAAACCAATAACTTGAATTGGCCCAGCAGACACACACAGGGGAAAGAGAGGCACAAGAGATCTGAGTTCATGGGACACGGCACTTGGCAAAGGAACACTCATCTTGCCTGGATACTGACTCACTGCTAGACTTGTTTATGAAAGGGTAATTGTTTGTGTGGGTTGTGCTTCTGACAACCCTTCAAAAGCTGACATCTGACATCTGTCCCAGCACCATGAATAATATCATGGGTGGGTTTGGGGGGTGAATGATGGCTCCCAAAAGATGGCCCACACACCCTAATCTCCAGAACCTTCAAATATCACTGTATATGGGAAAGGATGTGATTAAGTTAATCATCTTGAGAGTATGAACTTACCCTGGGTTTTCTGAATGGGTGCTAAATGTAATCACACATATCTTTCATAAGAGAGAAACAAAAGGAACTCTAACACAGAGCTACAGGGAGGAGAATGTCCCATAAAGGTGGTAGCAGAGACTGGGGTGATATGTCCACAAGCTAGAGCAGCCACCAGGAGCGGGAAGTGGCAGGGAAGATTGTCCCCGGGAAGGCTAGGGTATAGAGTCCTGCTGACACCTTGATTTCAGACTTATGACCTCCAGAACCATGAGAGAATAAATTTACATTGTTTAAAGCTGCAGAGTTTGTGGTAATTTGATGCAGCAGCCACAGGAAACTAATACAGTGGGTAAAGCCTCCTCCCCAGGGCCCACTCGACCTACAATTAACTGGACCCAGGGAAGGGAATGTCCCAGCTGGCTGCTGCTGGTTTCACCCTGGCAGAGCAGTGAATGAGAAAATCAAGAAGCAGTCACCCAGGCCAGCTTAGAAAGCCACCCCCAGCCCAGCATTAGAGCGAATTAGTCAGAAAATACAGAAGCTTCGTGGATGTGCTACCTGAACTCCACACCCAGTGCCTAAAAACCAAGACACCTAAGTGTGGGGCCTGTAAGGAGAAAATGAGATCCTCCTAAACATACTGTTCTCCAATTTTGTTTTTAAATGAACAAGGTATCTGAAACTTCTTTCCATTCAAAGCATGGGAAAAGGCACCTCATTGTTGGCACAGCTACATTGTATCTTATTGCAGGATGTTAAAGAAAGAGGAAAGATGAGGCTTGGGTTAATGTTATCATGCACAGTCAAAGCTGGAATTAAAATACAAAAATTGGCCTAAAAGATCAGAAGAATGCCCTTATCCAAGAAAACTAGAGAGAAAACTGGGAAACTAGAGGCAACCTGTTTTCCCAAAGAAACACTAATTTAATCAATATTACATTCAAATAAAAATGAAGGCTCTGAATGATATGGCTCAGTTGGTTGGGCATCATTCTGCAAAGTGAAAGGTCGCCCAGTTCGATTCCCAGTCAGGGCACATGCCTGTGTTGTGGGTTTGGTCCCCTGTCAGGGTGCATGTGAGAGGCAATCGATCAATGTTTCTCTCTCACATCAATGTTTCTTTCCCTCCCTCCCTCCTTCCCCTCTCTGTAAAAAAAAATAAATCAAACCTTAAAAAAATTATAAAACAAAGGAGTTAAAATGGACCAAAGCCTTAAACCACATGTAAAAATTGATTACCCAAGAAGATATCAGGTAATAGGCCAAAGTAAGATCAGGAAGGGAATGCTAAGAAACTCTCATGGAGGGATTTTGAAATAATCCTAACCCCTGTAACAGGGTGAAGCCAAGATGGGGGCCCCAGAAAGGGATTTGGAATGGGGTGCAGAACTCAAGGGGTCCAGGAAATATTAGGATGTCCTCACCTCCCACACACACAGGTGTGAGTTGGGGGAAGGGACAAATGGAGCAGGGCCATGCGGAGCGGTTTTGTGCAAAGCCTCAGCTTTGTAGCTAATCCATGGCATGGTCATTTAACATATCTATAACCTTTAACTTAAATAGCTGTGGCCATGCTCTGAGCCAGGGGAATGGAAGGGGACTTCTCCTGCAAAATGTAACTGGGGGCAGGTCCCCCGGGTTACAGCACCTGCATGAGAGTTTGGAGAGCTCCATGACATGGGGCCACACCTACCCAGACTCACCAGTAAACTTGGAATAATACAGGAATGCTGGCAGGTGTAACTGATTGTGGGAGGAGTTGGAAATGGGGCTACAGAGGAAGATTGACGTGGAGATATAAACCCAGATGCAGCAGCCATTGAGGACAGAGCTACTCACAGCTTTGGTAGGGGAGAGGACTGTGCGGCTTTGAGATGCTCCCTTTGGTCATGTGGCCTTGGAAGCAGGAGACTTTGGCTGGAAGAAGGGTGAAAGAACTCTTGCCAGTAGGCCATGAGAAGGTGTCACATGGCTTTGGATTAATTAGATATCCTGCCTGGACAGCGACACAGCTGATGGTGCCAGCAACCTGAATCATGGACGCCTGCTTCTTTTCCTGAGTTATGGTACCCCAAAATAGGGCAGGGGGAGAAGGAAGCACTGTGGGCATTTGTGGGTATCCAAAAGGACTTTAATATTTTAATGAAGACGTTAGGTCACTACTTTAAGCCTGTATAGCCTTAAATAAACATTTCCTTTCCTTTGCACAAATCACTGGCATTGAGAGACGTCTTTCCTATCTGGTAATGAACCTGGTAGGGGGTACTTTCAGTAATAGTATATCGTACCCTCCTTGGTCCCTTGTTCGGTAACACCCCCACATATGTCTAGGCCTGGTGGGGAATGGGAGCACAGAGATCCTACATGAGCCCAGAAGTCCCTGAGCCCTGGAAGGATGGTGTCTGTACAGAACCCTGTAAGGCAGCAGGAGTAGGGCCCAGAGAGCTAGAGCCTTCCCCTGAAGGTCCTAGGTGGGAGAGCTGCCTGGAGAAGCCCCTGGAGCATCCTTTTTCCACTAGTCCTGTGTTCTTCCAGGGCCTGGCCACTAGGAGTCTCCCCAGTAGAGGGCCTGTATCTGCCTGAGTGGGTTCTATAGTAGCTGGTCTGGGGAATGACTGTGAAGAGCTCAGGTTTGATGCTCTGACTTGGTTTCTAAGAGCACCAGCTGTTGCGAGCCTCTCTTCACCCTCTCTATGTGGAGGCTTTGTGTTCAGGTCCCCTGCCTTCACATCACAGCTCCACAAGGCTGAACATGAATGTCTGTGGTGCCTTCAAAGCACCTTCTCAATGCATCTGGGTCCAAAGGACAACAGAGTGGTTTTGTGGAATCTTAGGCTCCTCTTCCTCCTTAAAAGGCCTCCTAGGACCAAGACTGGAGATGGCTTCACCATAGGAATCTGCTCATATGGTTGGTACAGCAGGTACTGATCCTTGTCTTTATTTATTTTTATTTTGGGGGGGTATTGTTTAATTTTTGTAGAAATGTTATAAAATAATAAAAATAATCACATTATAGATAAAATGAATTATTTACCCAAATCGTGTTTCTTTCTTCCCAGTTCTACATTCTCCCCATTCAAGCATATGTATTGCATTAGGAAGAAGATGTCCTAAGGCAGATAAAATGGAAAAGGAGAGTTTTTATGGACATAATTACAAGGTCCAATGGAAATAGCTGAGCAGGAATGGGGATATCATGCTGAATCATCCAGGTAGCAGCCCAAGATTTAAACATGCTCTATTATCACGTGTGGGAAGGCTCCTACCATGCCCTTCCCTCACTCTGATACACTGTCAGCATTAGGGGTGAATTTTTTCAGATAGTGCTACTATGCATATCCTATGTTTTATGCAAATAAGGTTTACTATACATGTTGTATGTCTATTTAATTTTTCACTTAAGATTCTATTGGATCTGTCTATGTCAACCCATATAGAACTGTTTTAGTCTTTTCAATGGCAGCATATTAATCTTATTCTCTGTTGTAATATAATTTATTTAATGAGTCACCTCTCAAGGGAAAGTCAGTTTTTTGCAAACAAGTCTGCAATGTGTCACATCTGCATATGTCTTTATGTACTGTGTATATGTTTCTGTATCATAAACTCATAAAAGTAGAATTTCCCAGAGTAGAGTATATTTTATTTTTAAAAATCTGATAATATCCCCCTCCATAAAGTTTGCCCCAGTTTATAGCTGCCCTGATAAATAAGAGAAGTGTTAAACTGGCCTTTTCAGAAATTCAAAAACCCGATTTCAAGACTTATAATGGAGCCCAGAGCAGATGAGGCCATCAAAATTCTAGGACAGTTCACTTAATGGAGAATTTTCCTAAGGGCACTATAGGAATTCAGGACTGAATGGAGACTGAGAAGCACAGTGTGATTCAAGCCAGAAATTTAGTTAGCTGCCATGACAGAATGAAAACATGCATTCAATAAAACTAATTAAACCAAGCTGTAGTATTTTTCTTGGCATTCTTTGCTTCCCCTTTATAACTAATCTTTCTGGAAGGTGGCCTTCACTCTGTCCCTGTTAAGAAACTGATATCTCACCTAGAAATCAGGCTTAGCTTTCCCCTTTTTCTCCTCAATAGGGGATTCACCCACCATATTCTTTGGTATTTTTGTAATCTTTTAAATTTCTTTCACACATGCTAAAGAGTTTTCTGACTTTTTCATGTGTTTTTTTATTAAAGTGATTTATGAAAAACTTGCTGAACTCTGGTTTTTAGAAACAATGTGGATGGACTACATCCAATCACCCCAATCACCCCTCTACATACTGCCTCATTCCCTCCATTCTTGTGCTGTGGAGAGGACACCTCCTGTGTTGGGTACTGAAGAGCACACAGGGTACTGTAGGCCTTCCACCTTTAGCTAAGACTTCTTTAAATAGCTGTTGGCCCTTGAAGCCTCCCTTGGAAAGTGGTCTGTCTTCTTGGCACCATTGATTATGGTAACGGTCTTTGTTCAGATGCTCTGATGGTGATAGGTGGTAACACAGCATCTTTGGAAACAAAGTATGCACGCTTCATCACACTGAGCAGTCATATTCCAAAGGGAAGCTCCAAGCTTCTGGGGAGGCTTTGTTGAATCAGTGAGCTTCGATGAGTAAGGTTGGCAATGGCATCCAGCCTGGGATAGTAAATAGGCCAAGGAGGGAAACAGCTGCTTCTCACCTCAGCTCTGCTACCAATAAGCCATGTGAATCGATACAAACTATTTTTCTTCCAAATGTGGGTTTTCCCACCTTTAAAATTAGGGACCTGAGCTACAGAGCATTCTTATTCTTTGTTTCAGTATATTTCATTGATTATGCTATTACAGTTGTCCCAATTTCTTTCTCCTTTTTATCCCCTCCTCCCTGCACCCCCCCTCCCCCTAGCATTCCCCCACCTTAGTTCATGTCTCTGGGATATACATATAAGTTCCTTGAGTTCTCCTTTTCCTATACTATTTCTAACCACCTCTTGTCTATTTTGTGCCTACCTATTATGCTTCATGTGTCCTGTACCTTTACCCCTCATTCTCCCCCTTCCCCTTCCCACTGATAACCCTCCATGTGATGTCCATTTCTCTGATTCTGTTCCTCTTCTGGTTGTTTGTTTAGTTTTTGTTTTTTAGGTTCAGTTGTTGACAGTTGTGAGTTTGTTGTCATTTTACTGTTCATAGTTTTTGATCTTCTAGTTCTTAGATAAGTCCCCTTAACATACAATAAAATAAGTCCATACAATAAAGGCTTGATGATGATGAACTCCTTTAACTTTACCTTATCTGGGAAGCACTTTATCTGCCCTTTCATTCTAAATGATAACTGTGCTGGATAGAGTAATCTTGAGTATAGGTCCTTGCCTTTCATGACTTTGAATACTTCTTTTTAGCCCCTTCTTGCCTATAATGTCTCTTTTGAGAAATCAGCTGACAGTCTGATGGGAACTCCTTTGTAGGTAATTGTCTCCTTTCCCCTTGTTCCTTTTAAGATTCTCTCCTTACCTTTAATCTTGGCTAACGTAATTATGATGTGCCTTGGTGTGTTCCACCTTGGGTCCAACTAGTTTGGGTCTCTCTGAGCTTCCTGTACTTCTTGGAAGTCTATTTCCTTTGCCGCATTGGGGAAGTTTTCCTTCATTATTTGTTCAAACAGATTTTCAATTTCTTGCTCTTCCTCTTCTTCTAGTACTCCTATGATTTAGACACTGGAGCATTTGAAGTTGTCTCAAAGGTTCCTAAGCCTTTCCCCATTTTATGAATTCTTGTTTCTTCATTCTGTTCTGGTTAAATGCTTATTTCTTCCTTTCATTTAAAATCATTGATCTGAGTCCTGGTTTCCTTCTCTTCACTGTTGGTTCCATGAATATTTTGTTTTATTTTACTTTCAGTAGCCTTCATTTGTTCCTTTGTTTTGTGACTGAGCTCAATCAGTTCTTTGAGCATCCTGATTACCAGTGTTTTAAACTGTGCATTAGATAGTCTATATTCTCATCGCTTAGTTCTTTTTCTGGAGTTTTGATCTGTTCTTTTATTTGGGCCATATTTCTTTGTCTTAGTGCACCTGTTATGTGGTAAAGTGTGGAGCCTTAGGTATCCACCAGGTCAGGGCAACCCTCTTTGCTGCATTGTGGTGCTATCAGTCTGGATTAATTTTTCTTTAACTCCTTGGTTGTTGAACTTCCATGTTAATGATTTTCTGGTAATTCTGGTTGTTTTTGTGTTTTGAAATTGGTTGTTATCCTTCTGTTTGTGTGTGGAAGAAAAGTGTTTCTGCCTATGCCTCCATCTTGGCCAAGACCTCCGCATTCCTATTCTTAACGATGGCAATCCAGAGCAGTGGTTCTCAGGGTTGGGCATGTGTAGGTCACTTGGGCCCTCTTCTGAGCCTCTGATCGGTTAATCTGGGGTAGAGCTTGAGAACCTATTTTTAAAACAACTTTCCAGGAGATGCTGAAGCTATGTGTCAGGAGCATACCTTGAGAACAAATTCCAGAGCAATATTTCACACTTAAGGAAACTAGATTTTTTCATATGAATTATAAATTCAGACATGGTATCCTTATTTAATTTTTGTCAGTTTTTTGTAGATTTTATATATATAAAATGTAAATAGATTGAAATAATATTTTCTAGTAATATATTCCCTTGCTTCATTTTCATAAAGCTATAAATCAAATATCATAACTAGATGCACAAATAACAGTCTTTTCCACAAATTGGGTAGGAGCCTTGTGCTAGTAATGAGACCAGCAGTAGTTATCCAATCTTAAACACTATGACAAATTTCTGAAATATAATTTTAAAATGGATATAAAAATCACATTTTTAAAATTCTAAATTATTACCTTTAAGTTTAACAAAGCAAATTATTATCTAGATTTAGATTATATTTTGTAACCTCAGTGTATATTAAATGCTTAGTATAGACTTAGACAATCTCTGATGGGGACCACATCACCCTCATGGTTGCCTTCAAAGGGTCAAGTGTAATTTTAGAACTGTATAAATGTAACTACTCCTTAATGAGGGGCAAAGAGCTTGGTGCTGCCATTGGGTAGAAACAAGGTGCAGGGCTTAATAAAACAAAGTGGATTGCCAGATTCAGCCTTGGGCCTTGTGTTTTCCACCTGTGTGATAGGGAAACTGAGACAGTTGAACACAGTGGTTGAGCAATTTACACCCAGATGCAGATTGTCACGGGGCAGGAGGCCCCTAATGCCTGATGAGGGGAAACTGAGAAAACAAGGACCTCACTGGCAGAGCAACCTCCTCTTCCCTGGTCTTTCCTCCATGAAGATAATATGTAGGCCTCAGCTGTATTTCAGATCCAGAATAAGAAAAGCATCAAAACCAGGTAGGTGATGCCAGGACTAACTGCAATGACTAAAGACTGTCAAAGACCAGTGAGTGCAGACTATGACCCTAAAAGAGCACACAGGGAAAACTGAATAATAATCCCCAGAACCCATCCCCTGAAACATCCCCTAAGATTCCCACATATGAGAGAGAGATAAAAGCCTGAAGACTAGTGTGCACACTTGTAGGGTAAACAGAGGCAGTCTGACTCCCTCCACCAGATGTCTGGGGAACTAAGATAAGCTGTATTCTCATAGCCTTGAGTGGGCTCACATGTATAGAATCTTGTTATATTATACAATATTTTGGCTCCCTGTCAGCTTTGTGTGCATTTAATGTATAAGGCACTTGGGAGCCCCTGCCTGTGCAACATGTAGGGGGACACATGGCTGGCCACATGCATGGATCACCCACCCTTGAATAAAGGCAGGTCAAGCATTCCCACAGTTCCACACATTTTCTTCTGTCTGTCTGAATCCTGAGTCAAACTGTCCAGCCTTGAACGGTCACAATATAGCACTCTACCTCTGGGATCATCACCCCTAAAAGATTTTAAGGATGGAAGTCTCTCAGGGAGGATGGATAGGATAGTAAAAAACCAGAAAAAATCTTTGGCAGGTGAAATAAGGAAACATAGACAGCTGAACAGGATAGCCAATTTACAACCAGGTGTAGATGTTCACTAGGGGAGAAGAACCCTAGTACCTGGCCAGGGGGGTAACTAGGAAAACAAGAACTTCACCTCCAGGGTGACCTTTCCTCCCCTGGCCTTTCCTCCTTGGAGATAACATTTAGGCCTCAGTTGTATTTCAGATTCAGGCCCAGAGAAACAGCAAAACCAGGTGGACAATTCCAGGACCAACTTCAATGACTAAGGACACCATGCCATGGTCAATCAGTGGAGACTATAACAAGGGAATCTGGCCAAATTGTTGAGGGGCATGGGGAAACCCAATCTGGTAAGAGCAGCTGTCCCCTCCACCAGGACAAGGCAGGAAGCAAGATGCTGCAGGGGGAGGCAGCCCCAAGGCAATTGTAAACAAGCCAGTGTGCATTGCCCCAGCAACCAGGTGCCTTCCCAGCAAGGTTGGGGCTGTGGGAGAAGGCTGCTTCCTGAGAAAATAGTAAACAGAGTGCATGGCCCTGGCAATGAATAGGCTCATAAGTCAGCCAGAAGGAGCTTGTACTAATGCTGCACAGAGCCAAAAAGGTCAAAATACAGGTGTATGGTGAAGATTACTAAGCTGCAGTGGGGCCAAATGCCCCACCCTGGGCCAAGATGCTTGTGTACCTGTGCATGACTGGAGACATTGTCTCCTTGAACAAAATGGCAACTGGAAGAGGCGCAAAGGCAACTGTGACAAACACGGCAGACATTAGCCCAACATTGGTTGAAAAGCTGAACACTCACTCAGTGTATGGGATTTTGGAAGGGGACATAAAAAAAGAATGTGGGGGACTTCTGGCCAAGATAGAGGCATAGGCAAATAAGTTTCACCTCCTCACACAGGCATAAGAAGGGTCACAACTAACATCAAAAAAAAAAAACAAAAACAAAAAAAAACAACCAGAACTGCCAGAAAATTGAACTGTACAGAAATCTGACAAGTAAGGATTTAAAGAGGCAATATTTATCTAGATGGGTAGGAAGGGTAGAGAAGGGGAGCTGGGGTGGAGAGGATGCAGTGTGGCAGCAGTGAGGTGGCAGCCAGCAAGGCAGTGGTGGTCGTTGGTGGAATGGGTGTTCCCACATTCATGTATGGAAGATAAAAACTGAGAAGAACACCTTGGGGGGGGGGGGTGATCCCAGCCCCAGGCCTGATTGCATAGCCCTGGGTTCCAGCGCCAGGAAAAAATAAAGCCTCATAACTTCTGGCTGTAAAAATCAGTAGAAGTTGGGGTGATTGAAGAATATGATGGTCTCTCAGGAAGTTCATTTAAAAGGCCCCCATGGTCCCAGAACATATGCAAACCCACCCACTCTAGAAACCACCATCAGGACAACAGCAAGAGGGGCACCAGTTACATACAAGAAGTGGGTGAAGTGATCAGAAACAGGGTGAGTGCCAAGTAAGAGCATTGTTGCCTTTCCAACTCCTCCCCCACATACAGCACCACAAAGCAGTGAAGCAGGTTGCCCCACCCTGGCAAATACCCAGGCTCTGCCCCTTACACCATAACAGGTGTTCCAAGACAGGGAGTCAAAGCAAATGTATCTAATACACAGAAACAAACACAGGGAGGCTGCCAATTTGAGGAGACAAAGAAATATGGCCCAAATGAAAGAAAAGATCAAAACTCCAGAGGCCTACACCAAGACACATCATAATTGAAATGCCACAGGTGAAAGATAAAGAGAGAATCTTAAAAGCAGCAAGAGAAAAACAGAGTTGTCTACAAAGGAGTTCCCATAACACAATGAGCTGACTTATCAAAAGAAACTTTGGTGGATGAAGATGATGGCAGTGAGGTAAGTGGGACTGGAGTACACTTCCACCCATGCACAGGTGAAACACCTAGCCAGTCTTCTGAGGAACAGAGGTAACACTGAATGATATCCCAGCATATATGAAGGTTGGAGTTCAAAATTGTAGAGGACATTGAAAAAGAGATGGTAAAGATATCGCTTTGGGACAGTAAAGTCCCTGGGACACATGCAGGGACCAGGGCTGCTGCAGCCCCAGGCCCATGTCTTCCTGGCCTTCCGAAGAAGCCTTGAAAGATAGCCAGGTCAATGGCTCCCTCCCCTACCAAACAAAGTGGCACCAGGATGGACCTGGATGCTTGAAGTCCTGGGGGGAATAAACACTAAGTGGTAGATACACAGGGGCAGTTTTCACCTTCTTAGGCTGTGGACACAGTCTTGGTCATTACCACAGAAACGGGGGAGCTGGGTGATGCCTGGAGATGGGAGAAGAGTTGGGATGTGATTGTTATAGAACAGTCACATACACACAGGGGCCCGGACTCCAGAGGATGGTATACTAACACCATCCAGACCACCTACTGGGCTCAATTGCCCGCTGCCAATTGGAAAGATATCTCTCAATGCCAGAGATTTGTGAAAAGGAAATTAAGGCTTTACAGACTTAGGCTTATTTAAGGCTATACAGACTTAAAGTAGTGACCTAACATCTTCATTAAAATATCAAAGTCCTTTGAGATACCCACAGACACACACAGAGCTCCTGTCTCCACCCCCCCCCCCCGCCCTAATTCGGGGTACTGTGACTAAGGAAAACAGCACATGTCCATGTTTCCAGGCTGCTGGCACCATCAGCCATGTTGCCATCCAGGCAGGACCTCTAATTAATCCAAAGCCAGGTGGCACCTTCTCACGGTCTACTGGCAAGAGTTTTTAGTACCCATTTTTCCAGGCAGTCTCTTCTTTCCTTCACCAGAGTTGCGGGAGTCTGTACTCTGGCAAAGCCCTGTGGTTTCTTCCTTGCACTGCCACAACTGTGTGGTCCTTTTCTTCCACCAGAGTTGTGAGGGGTTCCTCACTCTGGCTAAACCTCATGGTTCCCCCCACAATGGCTACTGTGTCTGGGTTTAAATCCCCGTGCCAATCTTCTTCTGTACCCTCATTTCCGACTCCTCCTACAATCAGTTACACCTGCCAGCATCCTTATATTATCCCAAGTTTACTGGGCTGCCATCATGAGTCTGGACAGATATGGACCAACATCCTGGAGCCAATCTTCTCCAAGCTCCCACGCAGGCGCTGTAACTCAGGGGACCTGCCCCCACTTACATCTTGTGGGGGGGAGTGACTTCCATCCCTCTGGCTCCAAGCATGGCCACAGCTATTTAACATATCCAAGTGACCCACCAAAAGCCATAGATATGTTAAATGACCATGCCATGGATTACCTGCAAGGCCTGTGGCTGTACAAAACAGCCCTGGATGCCCTGATCCATGTGTCCCTTCCCCCAACTCACACCTGTGGGGGAAGGGGTGAGGACATCTTATATGTCTCTCTAATATTTCCTAGACACCTTGAGTTCTGGGCCCCATTCCAAATCCCTTTTGGGCCCCCCCCCTTGGCTGCACCCTCTATCACCTAAAGTAATTTTTGCATGCAAATTTAGAAAAATGCCAGCTCTAAATTATTCTGAATGGGAAGCTTATCTTGCTTGCAAATTAGAAGCCCCTAGGAGGAATATGGGTCAATTAACACTAGAATAAAAAACTAGAAAGACCAGTTTTCAGAACTGGCTCTGGCAGCAGCTGCTCCAGGATGTGTTTTCTTGATTTCAGGTGATCTGCCAACTGCCAACTGCACACTCCCTGGGTCTTTCCAGACCTGGGTTGGACCTTTCCCCATGTCAAGATCCTTTTCCTAGACTTGCCAGTGTTTTGAGGTTCCTGTCCAGTCTGGTCTTTTCCCCAGGTTTTCCCAAGCTGTGTTCTGCCCATTCACACTGCTGTTTTGGCTTTTGCTGTATGTGTACCCAAAGGAGGAGTTTTTCCTACTCCTTTTCTGATGCTCCTAGATCCTGGGCTGGGTTGATTCTCAGGAAAATGCTTCTTGTCCACCTGAATGTTAAGTCCTAAGAGCAGAGTACATGGAAGCCTCTTGGAATGTTTGAATAAACCTGTAAATGCTATTGTTTTCTAGGAAATCAAGCTTAATAAAGTGCTGTGGCTTCCTAATGAAGTAGGTTCAGTGTCTGGTTCAGCTTCCCAGTTTGTTGAACTTAATGTTTAATTCAACAGAATTACTAAATAGGGTTTGCTAGAAGCTCTTGTGAAGGAGTCTATTTTTGTTAAGGAAATCCAGGCCACCCATGATGAATTATAAGAGGCTGACATTGGACTTGGAAAGAGAAGGCAGGCATGGATGGGTGACTGGGGAACATTTCCTCTCATTCTTGCTGATGGATTGGGAGACATTGGAATTATCATGAAGGGAGAAACTACCTAGGCCCTTATACATACTTTAACTCTCCCTTTTAAAATTACAGTTTACATTCAACATTACTTTGTAGTAATTTTAGATGTACAACAATAGTGAGTAGACAGTCATATACTTTATAAAATAATCCCCACAATATTTCAAGTACCCACCCAGCACTGAATACATTTGTTATATTGACTATGTTCCTTATGCTTCACTTTATATCATTGTGACTGTTTTGTGGTTTTCAGTTTTTAATTCTTAATCCCTTCATTTTACTCACCTAAACTCCCCTTTTCCTCTGGCACCTATCACCCTGTCTCAGAGCAAGCTTCTATACAAATGGTAGAGATAATTATCCAATATCTGTTTTTAAATCCGAACCTGTTCCCTCCCATTTAGGAAATGTTATGAGGCAATATATATTTTTAACAATCTGATCTAACTTAATTTATCTGGTAGGGTGATACTTTCTTGAAACCAATCATACCTAATATCTTTTTTTCCAGAAGGATGAAATGCATTTAGAAAATAAACTAGATACTTGACCAAATGAAAAAATAATTTTAAAGGAACCTCTCATGAGAAAACTAATCTTGAGACTGACTGAACATTTGCTAACCATCTTTTCTTCATTATTAACTTCCATGAGAGCCTTACAGGTACCCACTCTATTCACAATAGCCCAAGACAGCCTAGAGAATTACAGGGGTGCTTCTAATTCCCAGCTTGCTAGATATTTGTCTCTCCATAGATGGGGAATAGTCCACAGTTCCTCAAAAGTCCCCTTTTCGGGTGCATTTTCATCAACTGGGAGAAATTTGACCCCAAGTCTTTCAAGAAAAAGGGTAATCTTTTGTAACATGGCCTGGTTCCAATATAAAGTGGGCATTGGAGAGATTTGGCCAGTCAATGGCACCATTAATTTTAATACTATCTTGCAGCTGAACCTGTTTTACTATTCCCAAGGGAAATAGACCGAGATTGCATACATCTAAACCTTTATGGCTCTCAGAGGTGACCCTAAACTATGTGCTGTCTATAAACAAGAAAAATGTACCCGAACTAAAAAAATAATAAAAATGGGTGAATGGATTTGTCAGTACTTTAGAAACACTTGAGGTATTAAAAATAACTATTTTTGGACCTAGCTGGTGTGACTCAGTAGATTTAATGTTGACCTACAAACTGAATGGTCACTCTTTTGATTCCTAGTCAGGGCACATGCCTGGGTTGTAAGCCAGATCTCCAGTTGGGGGTGTGTATGAGGCAGTCAATCAGTGTATCTATCACACATCAGTATTTAACTCCCTCTTTTTCTCCCTTCCTTCGCCTTTCTCTAAAAACGAATAAATAAAATATTTTAAATAAATAAATAACTTCTCGTTTTACAAATAAAATCTTTACAGGGCCTGCAGTGTGGCTCCAGGACATCAAAGCCCACCAAATCCTCTTATTTTCCCAAAATGCTCTCTTTTCATTTTTAAAACTTATAGGTAACTGACCTTATGGAACCAAAGTCCTTCTAGGAGGAGCTTTTCTTTCCCTACATTTTTGAAATGCAGATACTGGTCTTCTTCTAGAACTCTTCTCTGGGCCAACTTTTAAAATACAAATTTGGGGGAGATAATTTTCATCAAAAAGGGAAAAACCTTACCTGTATCTGAGCAAATCAATTCAACTTATCTCATCTATTCTTTTCTAAATTAGTGAATTCTGGTAAAAGTTATTGAATATCTAGATAGTTTGAAATAACATGAGATAATGAAACCTTGATTGCTACACAAGTCTTAAGTTCACTTGCTTTTGTTTATTTTATTACAAAGAGGATGTATTGTAGAGGCTGTGGAAGCATGCAGATAAAGGTCTTGTGCTTTGCTGAAGGTATGTTTCTTGAAAGTGAGAATGTGTTTGACAATAGAGGAACTTATGTTTCTAAAGGTCATGAAATGTGTTCTTAAAAGTCAATCTAAGGAATGCTTTTTGTTTATTTTTTGTCTATCATTGGAAATTGAGATTTCTAGTAGTTAAAAGTCTAAATTCAGTTGGAGAGAAATTGTATGGTATTAATAATAGAAGGCATAAGGCACAGAGATGCATTTAAAAAAATCTTTTGCTTTTTTAATTTTTTAAAAAGTATTTTATTTATTTATTTTTAGAATGAGGGGACGGGAAGGAGAAAGAGTGGGAGAGAAACATCAATGTGTGGTTGCCTCTCATGTGTCCCCTACTGGGGACCTGACCTGCAACCCAGGTATGTGCCCTGACTAGGAATCGAACTGGCGACTCTTTGCTTCACAGGCTCATGCTCCATCCACTGAGCTACACCAGCCAGGACAAGGGTGTTAAATATAAAAATATGGGCTTTGTATTGCTCTTTTATGTCATTTTACAGTAATTATTACTTATCAAGAAACTGTTATCTTGGTGGTAGGCAGAAAATGCAGACAACTGTAATTAAACAACAATAAAATAGAATAAAAAAGAAACTGTTATCTTGGACTGTTATATCTTACAAAGAAACAAAATTCTTTATCAAGCGCTTTATAATCAGGTCTATAACCATGTCATTTTAAATTTTATCATTTATAAACAGTTATTGTTTTACTGTGATGAATTTTCAAATATATTTTATCTTTGGAAAAGTTCATGAAAAGAACTCTTACTCTAAATTACAGGTATCTAAGGAGGTCATATCTTTAAAGTAGATGAAGTTTTATAAAACCCTAAGGAATAACAAGATTCATGGAAATACTGGCAAATAATTAAGGCAAACAAAAATTGGTCATATGATACTGCATGAATTGAAGATAGTTATTATTCTTATGATTTTGCTCAAAATATTGCTAATTTTAAATATTTTTGTTTTCCAGATATAAGGAAACTTACAATTTTTCTTAGAGAAATGTAATTATATTCTCATAAGCAATATTGGAACATTTATATGTTTCTACCTAACAATCCCTCCAGAATTTGGCAACTCCTAATGAGTGAGTATTATTTTCATGGCAATATGTGTGTTTGCATAAATCAAATAAGAATCTGTTCTGTTTATAATAGGACTAGTTTCCAATTGTGGTTTTAATAACCAAGTATTTGTCTGGAATGTCATGAGTGAGAGAGTCATACTTGGAATCTGAATGTCACCAGAAAAACTTAAGGAATTAATATTAACTTTCCAAGCCAATAAGAGGCCCTTGGAGAAATGGTCTGGTTCTTGCTTGCTCATGTGATTCATGGAAGTCTTTCCAGGTGAAGAATGAAGGCTGCTTTCATAAAAGATGACAAGGAAATAACCTAAAGACATACTAGGGACCTCAAGAACTTGAGAAATCTACCCAAACCTATAGGTATTGCAGCAAAGCCAGATGGCAACTGTGTGGCTTGGCTTCTGTGCTCTGAGTGGGTGACTAAAGCTCAATCTGAAGATTCTTTGTAAAATTCCAGCAAAGAAAATTTGAAAAAGCCTATATGATCAATTACTATTCTTGTGTTTATGCAAATAATTAGGCTAATTGAACATAGACTTACTGCAGTTTCATTGATAAAAAATTAGGGCATTTTAGGAAGACAAATTGTATTCCAATAGAAATTGCAATGTCACTTGTCACCAATAAACTAAATTGAATCCTAATTTTTCTAGTTTTCTTCCAAGCTAATGTTTCACTTTTTCCTCCCATTCTTTAACTCAAAATTATTGAGAACTATGATTCAGTTTAAACCATACAGAATTTTCCTGAGCACCAGAGATATTTAAACTATAGACAACAAGGATCTATCAGATTGTCACTGCTTAACTTTATTCCAGCAAAACCTACATTTGGAAGTCTTTTCAACTGTCTTGCAGACTCAGAAACTATTTTAAAATTTCTTATGTTCATCAACCTTTGTGTTCTTTCATTTTTCATAAAGTGTATGCCTATGACCTTATTTACCTGATTGCCTGTTAACACAGTATAAGCCTCATTTAGAAGCCTATCTGCATTACCACCTCCTAAAATGAGATTCAATGCTTTGACTGGATTGACTTCTCAAACTAGATGATGAGTCATATGTCAAATACAATTATTCCATATCAAGATGATGACTCTTCAGGGATTCCAGTCTATTTCTATTTTGGAAGAATGAGCTAACAGTCTCTCTATTTCAGTCTCAGATCCAATTCGCTTGTCTCTCTTAGATCATACAAGAAGAAACTTCTATACCCTACGTAGGCAGGGACCACAAGCCTTGTCAGCTGGAAGCAGTTACTGAAGAGAGTCCATTCTTCACCACTACACCTAAAAGATTTTAGGGATGGAATTCTTCCAGTGGGGAATGAGAGAGAACAGTAAAAAGCTAGAAAAATTCCTTGGCAAGTGGAATAAGAAAACTGAGACCTATAGTTGAACACAATAGCCAAGCAATTTATAGCCATGTGCAAATGATCACCAGGGCAGAAGACCCAGAATGCCTGGTTGAGGGAAAAACAAAGACCTCATCCTCAGGGTAATCTTTTCTCCCCTTGTCTTTCCTTCCTGGAAATAATATGTAGGCCTCAGTTATATTTCAGCTCCAGACCCAGTTATCTGGGCAGCAAAATCAGGTGGGAGACACCAGGAACAACTACAGTGACCCCTGCCCTATTACTGACCAATCAGCAGAGACCATGACCCTAAAAAAGCACACAGAAAACTGATGAATATTCTACTGAAACTGTCACTTGAGGTTTCCCCTAAAATTTCTGCCTGCAAGAGAGAAATAAAGGCCTCAAGACAAAGGGCACAGTACATGTGCTCTCCTTCTGGGGAGCAGCTTGTACCAACACCCTTAAAAGATTTTAGGGATGAAAGTCTCTCAGCAGGGAATGAGACAGGATAGTAAAAGCTAGAAAAATTCCTACTTCAGTAAACTGAGACAGATAACTAAACAAACTGACTAAGCAATTTACACATAGGTGCAGACGGTCCCGGGGAAGAATGCCCCAGTGCCTGGCAGGTAGCAAAAGTGGGAAAGCAAGGACTTCATCACCAGAATAACCTCATCTCCCTGGAGATAGTATCTATGAGATAACATCTAGGCCTCAGTTGTATTTCAGTCCCAGGCCCAGAAAATCAACAAAACAAAATGAGCAACTTCAGGATCAACTGCAGTGACTAAGGACCCTCCGACCTGTCACTGACCAATGTGGCCATGACCCTAAAAGAGCACACCTGGAAAGCTAATGAATATTCTACTGAAACCCTCCCCTGAGACCTCCCCTAAATTCCTGCCTGCAAGAGATAGATAAAATCCTCAAGACAAAGGTCATAGCACACATGCTCTCCATCTAGGGAATAGCCCTTGCCATTCCCTTTCCTATCTTCTTACCGTCCCTTTTCTTTTTTTCACATGCATCTGTTTCCTATACTCTAAAGCTGGGTGTTCAACCTTTTGGCATCTCTGAGCTACATTGGAAAAAGAAGAATTGTCTTGGGCCACACATTAAATACATTGTGACACGTAATCACAACAAAACCTCATAATTTTTTAAGTAAATTTAGGCTTTTGTGTTGGGCCGCATTCATAGTCACCCTGAGCCACATTTGGCCTATGGGCTGCAGGTTGGACACCCATGCAAAGCAATGGGCACCTGGCAGTTGATCCCAGGCTAATCCCCTGGACCTGTACCCAAAACCCCCCTTTTTTCTGACATCCCAGTGAACTAAGACAGCCCAGCCTAGGCTCTCCTATTGCTTCTTCTGTGCTAAGACCTTCTTTGTTTCATTGTCACTAATTTTAATAAATGTACCCTTATAGTCATCTGGACCTGTGTTGTGAAATCTTTCCTATACAAAGTCAAGAATCCACACTCTACAGCTGCCCCTAGGAAGACTCACTCAAGGCCAGGCCCCTGTTCAGTAACATTATGAAGTAATGGAGAAAGACCTCAACCCCAAGTTTGTCAGACTCTATATCAGGGGTCCTTAAAGTGTGCTCCTTACTAGCAGCATCAGTATCATTGGGAAATTTGTTAGAAATGCAAATATTTAAGCATCACTCCAGGTCTATGGAATCAGAAACTCTCAAGTGGAGCCCAGCAGTCTGTTTTAACAATAAGCTCTCCAGGTAATTCTGGTGCATGCTGCAGTTTGATAAGTTCTATTCTGGAGATCAAGCCTTTAAGCACTATATAAACACTCACTCTGTGGGAAGTCAAATAATGCTCAGCCAAGATACTTAACAAGCCACTGAGCTGCTGTGTCCATGAGCAGATTGCAATTAAAGGCTGAGCCAATTATGCTGGGTTATGGGTTTCTTATACTCACTCAAACGGGTCAAAAAAACAGATGCTCCTCTATGCCCTGCCAACTACAAATCTGACTTTACTCGCTACTCTTCTCAATGGGCCCAATTCCAAAAATAAGTATTTGAATTTCACTTGCCTTTTCCAGTGCAAATAATATCTACATCCCTTCAGTCTAATTTATAGATTTAAGAATCAATCTATAGTCTGATGTGGCTGTCATACAGAAAAAGCAATGTGAAGCAAAAAAGAATGATTAGATATACATCTTTACTGTTAAACTAAAAATATTTATTGAAGGCAGCTTGATAAATTGATAAAGTAACTAATAACAGGTAGATATTGCAAAAGTAAATTGCATAGATCAACTCAGAAATTATTGAGGAACCCAGTTTCAAGAGAAAAATACAAGAAACTCACATAAAGATTGTGAACTAATTTTTAATCTCATTGCCACTTCCCACTCAAATATATGAAAAATTATAGAAATGGTATTTTATAAAATCAATTATAGAGCCAGAAAACAAAAAATATATCTCTGTAGTGGACTAGAAACTATGCACAATCCTTAAAAGACAGTGAATAGATGGGATCTATTTGAAATGGGAAACTATAAGCTAAATTCACACAGGACAGAATGAAACGTGGGTGCAGCTCCCCCACTGTTTGTAGCCCAAAGGTGGTGAATCTTGGAGCAGAAAGGGAGTCAGAGAGATGTAAAGAGTCACTGGGTGGTCTCAGCAGAAGCAGTCATGGGTGCAGACTCTTTCCTCTGACCCACCCTCTACTTCTGTCAATCAGTTGAGGGTGGTGAGTTGTATAATTGAGTCTAAGAGTCAAGACAGTAAGACAGTGACCTGAGAATCTGGAAACACAGGGGTTGCTGTGGAGAATAGTAATGAGATTATTATTATTATTATTATTCTACTCTGGATTATTCTATTATTATTATTATTATTATTATTATTATTATTATTATTTATTATACTCTGGAGATTAATAAGGAATAATGAGTGGACATTTGACCTGTTGGCTTATTCTGAAATTCTGCTGATAATATCACAGTAAATAGGTCCTACCATTAAAAAATGCCAACTTTGAAGATGAGCAGGTACCAAGAATTATCAGGAAGACTTGGAAGTCTTGTACCAGTAAGAAATGAGCCAATGTTACCAAGTAGGATGTGTGAGATTTTGTATTGGGGTAATTTCCATTCTCAGAGGGATTTGAGATGATATTGATCCCCTTGAAGCAAGCATAGGCTGTTATAATAAAGAAACAATTACAGTTCTTGCAAGTATGTATGTATGTATTTCACACACCACACCCTTCACAGACATGTACACAACACATACACATATCATAAACACCCACACACACAGCATATACATACTAGACTCATATAAAAACCATACACGTACCAAAATGTACACACACCAAGCACCCAAAAAGTATCATAGACATTAGAAACACATTCATGTGAACATACCACACACATTTCTAAAAACAAGTAGATTTCATATATAACTCAGTGTATATCTACATCAATTAAAAGAACAAAATGGTTCTAAGAGGATAACAATATTTGAACATGTTCACCTCACCTTCCCCCTCTAATATTAGTTTTTTATGTTATTATGTGTTCAGCTTATTATTTTTCTTTCCCGTATAGGATCTCTGTGCCATAGTAAAGCCACACTGAACTAATTATTTCTCCAAACAAGGGTAAACTCAGACTTCTACCTGATTTCTCCTCCCTCTTTTTCCAACTTTAGGGCATCCAGATGTGATAAGGGTGGGAGAAGAGAGGAAAACACAAGATATATCTTTCTCTTCCAAAGCAAGTTTCATGGAAACCATTTCATTTTTTAAATAATTGTAGTAAAATATATTATCAAAGTTGTTTTTTTGTGTTTTTAAAAATTTAAAAGTAACCATTAGAAAATACAAATTGGATGTATAACTTGCCAAATTCTGAAAAAGCAAAATGGGAAAATATTACTGGACTAACCCAATGAAAGAAAAGAGAAGAGAGGAAATACTAGAAATAGGATAAATATAAAATGATAAAATAGTAAGAATGGCTGGACTTATCAGTTATCAGTGTATACCCACAAAATAATTAGGTCAACCTTCTATATTCAAAAGTTAGTATCTCCAAGTGCTTTAGAAGGCAAAACCTACATGTACCTAAAGCAAGATGGAACAGAGGGTTGATATTTTGACACTTAAGGGATGAGAAAGGATCTAACAGGTAAATCCAAATATAGACAAAGCAAGAGTGAAAATGTCAGTGTAACTGAACATAATGTAACTGGGTCCATTCATGTTGTACCTACTATGACCCTAATTGTTGGGTCATAATTGTATGAGTCATAATTGTATGAGTCATAATTATTGGGTCATAATTGTATCACCCAAAAATTGGTGTTGGAATAAATAGGTTTTTATTTACAGTATTCCAACCTTGGTAGTGCTTCAGCTTAGAGCCCTGTTCTCCCACTAGACTCAGCACTCTCCTTGCTCACCAAAAGGCTATATGCCAAAACCAAGCCCAATAGTTCCCCATATCTTGCTATGTACTTAAATTGGCTATGCAAACAGTCTCAAGCAGCTCTCTCCTTCAGGATCTGGGATAAATTGTCATCAGCCTCCACATAATAGTCCAGGAAAGCATGTGCCATATTACACTGGATCAGAGTAAAGTCCAGGAAAGGCACAAATTCTGAGAGAGTGGCTTTTCCATATTTCCAGAGTCCCAAGAGTCAGTGTCTTGCAAGGCAGAGTCCTTAATGGTTTCTGAGTCAGCTAGGGCAGGAACAATCAGAGCAGCAACAATCAGAGCAGCAGCTTGTCATTCTCTCCCTTACTACACCAGGCTGCATGGCTGAATCTTGACTACAAACTGCCTAGCTGCTACCTCATGGCCCTACTTCCTCATGGTTGACTGCTCTTCGTTTAAATCCTGGCCCGGAACTTTCTATGTGACCTCCTATACAGCTCCTCTGACAATGAGCTACATTTGCTAGTTTCATCATATTTTCCACCTTCTCTTGGTTGTCATCCTTAGTCAGGGCAAACAATCATGACTCAGTCCAGGGATCTTAGCCTCCCCTAGCTACATCAAGAGTCAGGATAGTCCTTAAAGACATATACCTAACTCTTGCCCCAGGGCAGTAGCACAGCTATTATCTAGCTGCCAGCTTGTCATTGTTATGAAAAATATCTTAACTACCTTATCATCCACATCCCCCATCCCCCACCCCCCACCCCCGGACTATGGGAGTCTTGGGGACCTCTCAACCTGTACTGGGTTTCAATAATATCAAAAAAACCTAAGAAGAGTAAATAAGATATTTTATCTTTAGAGAAAGAGAAAGAAAGGGAGGAAGATAGGGAGGAAAAGAAACATCGATGTGAGAGAGAAACACTAATTGGTTACCTTCTGAATGTGCCCCAACCTGGAACAGGATCTGCAACCCAGGTATGTGCCCTGATTGGGAATCAAACAGATGACCTTTTGGTTTATGGGGTGACACCCAACCAACTGGGCGTCATTTTAAATAGTTTATTAATAATAATTTGAATAATATTTTCAAATAATTTATTAGCAGAGACACACCAATTAGAGCCAAAAATTATATTTATTAATAAAATACACAATCCAAAATTAGGACATTGTTGTCATGAACATTCAAATACTAATTTCAGAATAAATTATGCAAAAATATAAAACATAAGAAAACAAAATGTTTGGCATCAAAAAGTTTTAACACATTGCACAGGAATTTGGAGCTCAAACAAATAAAAAGTAAATATAGAAGGTCTGAATAATATAATTAACCAACTTGGCACACTAGCTACAGAGAAAATTTTGTAAGCTGTAAGGAGATAAAGCACATTTTAAAAAAATTATATGTTACTGCAACAGTTATAAATATTGTTCATAAACTAGGCTCCAAAACCTTAATCAGTTCTATTTTAAATGATGAATAAATTTCACAAGCCTTATTTTCTGACTATAGTGTAATAAAATTAGAAGTCATGACACAAGAAGAACAATACTTAATCACATGAAGATTTATAAATCTGCTCTTTCCATCAGGGCACCCACCTCAGGGAGGGAGAGATCTTTAAAATGCAGATTACCACCCATCCTTTCTTCATAATGCAGGTCATAAGTGATTCTATCAGATCTATATCAGATAGTTAAAGGTAATGCTTTTTTTAAGGATTCCAAAACATAAAATATTTTTAGATATAGTGTTAACTAAATGCATAATAAACCTGAAGTTATAGATAACAATAAAAGCATCTACATATCAACAGCACTTATAAGTATAGATGTAACATTTATTACTGAAATATTTCCTCATTAAACTCAGGAATAAATTCAAAGAACAATATATCATAAATTACCCAGATTTATCACTAGTAATGTGAAAAAATTTATTAGCATTACATATGTTAATATAATTTATAACAACAATTTGTTAAGAAGAAAATTCGAAATTATCTCATTTATTGCTTAAGTGGCAGATAATAAAATGGAACAACCTCCCATTTTGGAGAGTATCAGAAATACTCATCCACATCATACTTACTGGTGAAACATAGTAGGCAGCAAAATGAGGATGTCCACTCCCCACAATGACTCAGCATTTCTATGGATCCACATTTACCTACTTCCAGAAGGAAGGAGAAATAAATCATATAAATATTGAAATTAAATTGAATATTAAATCTATGAGAAAAGGAGAATTAGCCATGGAATGTGCTGTCACAACCTACTAACCATTTCAAGTGAAAGTAGTGCTAAATTCAGACTTCATACCAAAATAAATTCCAGATGGGCTGAATACTTAAATGCTTATTAAAAAAAGAAATCAGCCTTGGCTGGTGTGGCTCAGTGGATCGAGCACCTGCCTGCAAAACCAAAGGTTGCTGGTTCAGTTCCTAGTCAGAGCATATGCCTGGGTTGCAGGCCAAGCCCTCAGTTGGTAATGAGCAAGAGGCAACCACACATTGATGTTTTTCTCCCCCTCATACTCCCCACCTTCCTCTCTATCTAAAAATAAATAAATAAAATCTTAAAAAAATAAATTATAAAGGCAAAGGAAAACCTAGAGAGTAAAATTTTGTACAAAAATCTGAATGTTCTTTCAAAGCATGTAATCAAAATCTGAAAGAATATGAAGATAAGATTAATGTTAATACTTAAAAATTAAAATATGCTTTGAAATAAAACAAAAAAACTGCTGGATACAAAGTTAAAACATAAGAAAAATTGAGGGGGGGTGTAGGCAGAAATACATAGAAAAATATTAGTATAGTTATTACATAGGTCTGATGAAAAAGAAAATGGCAAACTGATTTTTTAAAGGCAGGAAAAAATACACAGAGGGAATTTAAATATAAAATGAAATGCAAATGACCAGTAAATATGAAAAAGCCTTAGTGAGATATAATGTATAGCCTCAAATCAGCATACATTAAAAAGAATATTAATATTAACAAAGACTATGGACAGACATTCTTGCCTGTAAACTGCTGCTGGGAATAGTGTTACAACCCACCTGAAGGGCAATGGGCAGGAATTCAAGACACACCCCCTTACTCCAGAAACTTCAGCTTCAAGAACCTGTTCTACAGAAACAATTCCACTGTGTCACAGCTATGCATTCAAGTACCCCTTATGGCACTTTTTTTTTTTAATTTAAAAAAGAAAGGACAAATTTTAAGTGTTCATTGATATAGAAATAAGAAAATTACCTAACTGCTGTCCTATAAAATATACAAAAATTATGTCATTTACAGAGTTATATTTAACATAAAAATTTATCCATAGTGACTATTAAGTAAAAAAATCTGACCAAAGAATCGTATGTATAATATAATGAAAGAATAAGATGTGTATGTAGGGTCTGGCTGTCTGGAAAATTATGACCCAAAATAGTATCAGTGTTCAAATCATGTTACACTTATATTGACACAAGGAAATACTTAATTCATGTAATATAAAATTAGACAAATTGCCCTGACTTTTGTGGCTCAGTGGGTTGGGCACCATCTCGAGAACCCAAAGCTTGTGGGTTAGGTTCCAGGTCAGGGCACATACCTTGGTTTAGACTAGATCTTCTGTTGGGAGAATTCGAGAGGCAAATGATTGAAGTTTCTCTTGCACGTGGATGTTTGTCTCCCTCTCTTTCTCCCTTCCCCCTCTCTAAAAATGAATAAAATCTAAAAAATAAAATCAAAATGAAAAATTGGATATAGAATATGATCTCTAGACATCCATGTACCCTAAATCTGTATATATACACCGGCATGGGGAAAAGTAGGTTTACAGTTGTTTGTATGGAAAACACAGTCAGGTTATAATTATTACAACAGCTTTATTAACTCAAGAGAATGTCACAGTGATTCAGTGCACTTAAGTATAATCTTGTAAGTGCTCGAAATGCTAGCTTTCATTATTTACACATTTTTGTAGAGTCTACTTGCTATATTTTGTGTTTTGAGTACTCACAACGTTAGACCTAATTTTGCCCACCCCTGTACAATACAAATTTTAAAATTGCAAAAAAAATCACTGAAGTATTAACTGCAATTTTGTCTGGTGGACCGATTTAGAAAACCTGTTACAGTCGGCCCTGGCTATATCGTAGTTCACTTATTGTTGCTTCACTGTATTGTGGGTTTTTAAAAATTATATATCTAATTCTATATCATGGAGTTTTCGCTATATTGCGGGATTTTGCGGTACACTGTACCCATATAGAATTTTATATGTTGTTAAAATTATGTAGGTTTAAGAGTGTAGAAAGTGTTTAAGAGCATATGAAGTGTTTATAAGAGTGTGGGAAAGGTTAATAAGAGAGTGGGAAAGATTTATAGGAGTGTGGGAAGGGTTTATAAAGCTTTAAAATATATCTACAAATAATAAAATAAATATAACGCTACTACTTTGCGGATTTTCACCTATCGCGGAGGTCTCTGGAATGTAACTCCTGCGATAGGTGAGGGATCACTGTATTTTCTCCTTTTAAATTTGCCTCCACTTCTTCCGTTTTCCAAAGTGGGCATGTGCCAATTCTATAACCTGAGAAAAATATTGAAACCAAGGGACAAGAAGAGAGTAGGGGGTCAGGTGGGAAGTGTCCTTCCTGGCACTAGTGCATGAGCCCATCCCCCACTGTAAAACCATGGGCCTAGAAGTCATGAACAGCAGGTTCCAAGTTCACAGGGCAGGTGCATTGCCTGAGTCTGTACTATAATGACACATATCCGGTGGCCTGTGCCAGGAAGACATATGACCAGAGGACTGACCCATACTTTCGGTCTTTTTCCAGAAAAGCCCTTGAACTTTGTAGAAAATTCCTGAAGCATTGTTCATAGCAGTTCAATTCCGAGAGGCCCAGCTCTTTAGAGACATGAGCATTCAAGGTAAAATCTTTCAGCGAATGACAACTTTTGCATTTTAATCCATACCTAAATATTATTTTCTGTGCCACATTACACAACTGTGTATTAAAATTACTTGCTGAAATGTTCTGGACACTGGCTTTGCTGATATTGTGAGGTTTTGCTAAAGTAACTAACTTCTCCCCATAATCTACCCTTGGAGGTCCACCCTCCAGTTTAGGAGAGGGGAGCTCAGGGCAGAATTCTTCCAGGGTGGAGGTTACCTGCTGGCCTGCCCCCCGCTTTGTGTCCACTTCCTCCCCCTGAATACATGCCTGACCTTACCTGCCCAAGAGGAAGGAAACCAGGGTCTTACATTTTTCCAGAATTCCTGGAAGGTTACTGGTGTTGAGTAAATTAAGGCTATTCAAACTTGCCAGAGGTAAGCGAATAAGTGACAGAGATATAAGGATAAATGTGAAGTGTCCCTCGCTGTTCCTATGGCACTTTCTATAAATTCCACTATGTCATTTCAACTGCAGGCTTTAAGTCCTTGTGTTATTATAATAGCATCCCCCAGACACCCTGAATTCTTTGATGACAAGGGCCATCTCTGTAATACAGTACCAAGCACAGAATTTTATTCCTCTTTTGAGCCCTAAAAATGTCTATGGAATGAATGAATGAATGAGTACATAGATACATAAAGAAATGAATAGAGGTGTTTTTAGATCTAGGAATCACAACACAAATCAATTATCACTGTTCATGTTGTTATTACTGGCAAACCTCACCAGATTTTTACCTGGCTACTTTTTGCTGGAGCAAAAGATGCCTAATTACTGGAAACTAAATGACTCAGCACCTGTGCAACCTTAGTAACAGACAAGCTCTCAGTCTGAAAACTGTACTTTGCTCCATGAAATTATATTGTAGTCAATGGTTTTCTCCAGAGCTGGTTTACCAACTTGACATGTAGCTAAACTAATTGCCTGTAATTAACTGGTGTTAAGATCCCTGTTGGCCATGCTCTTTATGGGTCATGATGGTCGTTATGACACTAGTATGTGTGTGTGTGTGTGCGCGCGTGCACATGCATTCCATTAGAAAGTGAAGCCAAGGAATGGCCAAGTCACTCACAGCCACCTGCTTTCAGCTTCCCTTGGACCTGATTAATCTCCCAGTACAGACATATATTGGTGCTGAGTCCTCTGCTGGGGTATCTGGGACAACTCAGTGAACCAATTAGAGTGGAGAGTCAGAAACTAGCTCTGGGGAGGCCAGGCTTTGGTAATGAAAAGAGGGAGAAAAAAAGTGAGCCTGGAATGTTCCTAGACTCTTGGGAAGAGTAGCAAGTAAAAAAAATGGGTTGTGATCATTGAGAGAAGAACCAACCCTAAGATTTCTTCACAGCCTCAGTAAAGACATAAGGTCTATGCCAAAGGAGGCCAAGACCATGTCAGTGTTTAAAGCAGGAAATCTAGGAAGGGTCACTGGGGACATCCATTGTTGTAGAAATGCTCAGTGCGTCTATCTAAGGGCATTGCAGATACCTCTGGATCAAAGCATTCAATATGTTTATAATAGAGTTTTTTCTAATTCCTTTAATATAACATATTAAAATGAACATGGTGTCAGAAAGTGCACCAAGATAAAAATATCTCTATTGTATAACACATGACTGTCTGGCATTATTCCAATGCTCTGTATTTATTACTCTCAAAATAAATTGAAAAAACAACAAATACACATATTTTAAATAACCAAGCACTACTTCTCTCCTTCCTCCCCCTCCCATCTCCCCACTGTGGTAGAAGCTGTAACCCAGGTGCCTCTCATGTTGTGAGGCTAAGAGAAATTCTGAGGCTGGGACAGGACAATACTATTTAGGTGATCTGCTGGAGTGATCATCTGCAAAGAGCAGTTGTTATTTGTAATGCTTCCACTGCCATCACCATCCAGCACAATCATCTGCTCTATATGGTGACATGGTTTTCATAAGGTATATTAAATCAAGTGTCATTAACTTATGCTGGTCCAAAGACTTGCTTCCCTCCACCCCACTTGTGTGACAGCAGGGGAAACATGAAGATGCATCCCACCAGAGTCAGGATGTGGCCTTGGGCGCACATTTAACCTCAAGCTGTTAAATCTCCTGAGTTTCTGCTCCTCAGCTATAGAATGAGAATGACAAGGTAGTTACAGTTCAAGGAGCTAACAGATGCAGATCTCTTAGCATAGTACCCTCACTATTACCTTAGACTGTCATTTTTTGAATAAAGCAGTATTCAAAGTGACTAAATTAAATTTCTCTATTGAAAATAAATATTTTGAAGAAAATAAAAACCTACATAAAATTTCCCTAGTCAGGAAGATTAGATTCCAAAAATAGAGAATAATTTTCAGAGAGGGAAAATTACTAGAAAGAATGTGAGAGGAATATGGTGTATGAACAGACTGAGATGTAGAACAATTTTTTCTAGGGTTTATTACTGCAACTCAAGTCCACATATACATAACAATTATGGGATAATTGAGGCTTCACTGAAAGACTGGTAAGGGAATTCAGATAGGACTATTAAGAATATTAAGGAAAAGAGTAGGCTGAATTTTATTATCAGTGAATTAGAACATTTTATTTCAGAAAGGTGACTAATGATAAAACCATGCCCTTTGCCCTTTTAAAAAATCACAAAATATAACTTGAATTCATATATACATATCAAAACACATGAGAGTAAGAACATTTATAAGTTGTGTGATAGGATTTGACATGGAAGAAATTCATACACTGTTCTTTTTCCAACCACAGGCACAGCAGATATCAACCCATCCCTGGCAGTGACAGTGCTGTGATACCAGGGATAAGAGGGTCATACCCACCCCATCACTGGACTTTTCTAATGACAGATCAAAATAATCACCCTCCTTCCCAGTGGACAACAGTATAAGGAGTACATTTTTTTCACCAGTGCGGTCTCATTTGACTATATTCATCTCATTTTAAACTTATAAAATAAACTGAATGAGGCCTTCAAGGAATTGAGTATTTTTCCCAGAATAGCAGAGAAAGTCACTAGTGGAAGCTGGCTCCAGTTTCCTTCTCAAGTCCCCTGGTCTGATTATTGCAGCCCACTGATAGTGAACTTGAAATGAGCAGCAGAGTGTGAACTATGTCACTTTAATTAGCACAGTGAAAACATAGTTGACAGAAATCAGGCTGGTGGAGATGACTTGAAGACTGGGGAGAAGGAGAAGAAAGTGCCAAGAAGTTAGCACCTTCATTTTACAAAATTTAGTGTCAAGGGAGTATATTGAAAGAAAGTGGAACTAGAAATAAAAAGATGTGTTATTTAAAGTTAGAATTACTGATAGAAGTGATAGAAATAGTAATATAATTCTCAAATATTTCAACAGGCAGAAAAGTGAAGGGTTTGGTTGTGAGTTGGCCAGATCCTCTACATCTTCAGCAGAATGTGCATTGATAGATGGATGAAGCATAGTGATAGTGACCCACAGAGATACAACACATTATTTAGATTTATGGAAGAATCTCACAGAACAATTACCAGTAAAAATAGTGCAAAATTTCTGCAATATGATTCTGGACTATGAAGCCATCTGGGAAGAAACTCACTTTGTATTATAAGTCCATTTTAATATTCAATTTTTAACTATAAGTGTGCAATATCTTTTAAAATGACATAGAACCAATTTGCTGTTTTTGTACAGAAATATTTCCTATGTTCTCAAAAGAACATTTTAAGGAAAAAATCCTATAGAAATTACAAATAATATGCTTATAATTTCTGACTGCCAAGAACACTACTATTTACACTTTTTAGTTTTAAAATATATGTTTTATTATTATTTAGGTATAGAAAGGCCAACAAAGCAGGATAGACAGCCACTGAAAAGATGATTTGTTACAGTTCTCAGAAGAGGGAGTTCTCCTTACAGAGCCACATGGGTAAGCACTAAGGTGGGTGGCTAGGAGGCAGTGGAGGAGGGGGAAACATAGGCAAGAGCCTTTCTGGTGGTTTCCATGGGAAGGGCAGTTAAAGGCAAGGTGAACAGTTTTAGAATTGGCAAGGTTGAATAAGTTCAGTAGGCTCTGGGGCATAGTGGCTGTCCATAGTTTTCCAGTACCTGGCCCTGGGTGATTAGGGTAGATGGATTGTGGTCTAGAGTGTAGTAGTGGGATAAAGTAGGTGGTTGGAGGTATGGGCTCTGGATTTTACATTTGCATCACATTTCATTGGTTTGCATTTCACAGACATGCTCAAAGGTAAGTTGTTTACTACATTTCTGGGAATTGGCTTACTCTGGGAAAGGCAATCATTCCAGAGTCAGAAAGGCCTTAACATGTCAAAATCATCAGAGAAAAAAAATAAAAGAAATGATTGATACATCATTTAAAAAAGTTTTTTTCCTGTCAAAAATAAAAATCAGTGTCCATTACCTGCATCAGTAAAATAATATTTTAAAGAAATTACCAATTGTTAGATATTGCCACACTGGGTAGTGGCTCACCAAGGCCATTAGCCTATTAACCAGCACTGACTAGTGGTGATAAAATCTTCTATTCATACTTCTGCTATTTGCCAAAAATTTCCCATCCTGTCTGCCTCTGAGCCAGAGCAACACACAGAGCCCATCAGTGTGCAGTGCATCCTCAAGATGAATAACGCTACTTATTCATCTTGTAAGGTCTGTAAGGTCTCCAGTCCTTACACAGCAAGCAACCTTCTGGCTTGAATTTAGTCAACCCAGAAAAAGAAAATATGCCAGTGTTTGTCCAGGGGAGTGTAAGACATCTCATACAATACTAATAATTGATATTATAGTTATCTATCAACTTCTGTGCTTTTGATTAGCATGGTCAAAGTCCTACTCCCAACCCTTTCCAAGCCCTGTTTTTGGACCTCATAGAAGTTGTCCCCATTAAGCTTCAGAGCCTGTCCCATGTTTTATTTGTGCACTCTCATGTTAATAATTGTTTCAATAAATCATTTGACAGTAAGGTGAATAGATAAATACTTGAAATAGAAAAATAGAATGTGAAGACCCTGAATGAGACACAAGAAGCAGAGTGACAGCCTTTGCTTTGAGCCTACGTAGCTTGGGTAATTTATAACACAAACACAAGAATCCTCTGCTGTTGAAAATATCTGGAACCTGCTATCACTCTTCATTTTTCCCAGTGAATGGTTGGCAGAAATTTTCCATATTATTTGCTTAATAATTTGTTAAAAAATTATAGTTTTACAGCTGAGTAATTTGATTACTTTTTGTTTTCTCTAAGAATCAAGTGCTTAATTAGCGATTGATTTTTCTGATGGAGACTGTGTGGATGATTAAGATTTTGATGAATGCCCCCCAATTCCAGTGTGAGGGGACTTGTTTTGGAGACTTACCTAGCTCCCTTTTCATTAGCTGCCATCTCCCCTCTTCTGGTCCACTGCCCAGTTTTCACAGTTCTGCCATGGAAAAGTTTAAAGGCAGAATGTAAAGACCAGTGCAACTCTGTCAGGTACAAATGGGCACAGGGAGCTGCTCATATAGGGGCTACTGGCTGCTTAGAAAGCATTAAATAAAGTAAGTTTGCAACAGGAAAGTTCTAACAAACAGTGGCCTTTTCTAATCATAAACAAATGATTTATCCACTGAAAATATTATATAGCCCAAAGAATCAGAGAACTTTTACACAAAAAATCTATATGGTTTTATATTAAAGAGAGAGAGAATTCCAAATAACTGCAGAGTAGGTAGAAGCTACACTCAATCTGCTGTCGTTGAACTGGATTTACAGCTAAATTATAGAGCAATCAATCTGAATGTCTAACTTAAGGACCCCTGAGTAGGAGTATTATATCCAAGGACTTATACAAGGCCTTCGACCTTTTATACATCTGCCCCCAGCTCTAAGCTGGTGGACTCTGACCTTGATACACAGACTGGCTCCTACCAGAAACATTCAGGCCCAGTAGATGCAGCCAAAAACAGTGGACAGCGTGGTAGTTCCAGAAATGTAGCCTAAGGCTAATTACACACAACGTGTATCATAGACCTGAACCTGAACCATGCACAAGTGGAGCCAGAAGCAACACAATCAGTAGTGGGCTTTAGACCACACCAGAGCTCAACCCAACTAACCTCACAAGTGGCACACCCAAAGGGGGATTCTGGCAAGAACCAGGCTCTGCTGGGAACAACTTTGCTACAAGGAGCAGCCCTTGCACAACGATGATTGCACAGTGACTCATACATAGAGAATGAGTGCTTGCTTCAGCAGCACATGTACTAAAATTGGAATGATACAGAGAAGATCAGAATGGCCCTTGCACAAGGATGACATACAAATTCATGAACTGTTCCATATTTTAAGGAGTTCTAGCCGATATAGATGCATAGGTAGAAACACTTCACTTCCTCACACAACCAAAAGAAGGATAACAACCAATCTAAAAACAATAAACAACTAGAAGTGCCAGAAAATCAAACTGCATGGAACTCCACAACCAAGGAGTTAAAGAAATATTCACCCAGATGGGTAAGAGACAGGCAGCAGAGTAGAGAGGACACAGAGCAAGGCAGCAGACTGTGCTGGGGAGTCAGGGCAGGCTGAAAGGGAAACTAAAGACTTAAGCTAGCTGTAAACTACTGTGGGGGGTGCTACAGAGGGAGAAACTCCCAGTCTCACATGAGAGTGTTTATTGCAAAGTGGTGCAAGAGCTGAGCAAGCCAGTGGAACTGTTCCCTCTCTGATCCCTCCCCCACAGACAGCGCAATAATGCAGCAAAGACAGATGCCTCCCCTGGGTGAATACCTAAGGTCCTTACCCCTTACAACACAACAGGTGACTGAGACAAAGAAATATGTTCCAAATGAAAGAACAAATCAAGATTCCACAAAAAGAACTAAGCGATGAGGAGATACCCAACTTAGCAGTTGCAGAGTTCAACACAATGATAATCGGGAGGCTCACAGAACTGATTGAGCTCCGTCACAAAATGAAGGAACAAATGAAGGCTACCCAAAGTGAAATAAAGCAAAATATATAGGGAACTAACAGTGAAGGGAAGGAAACTGAATCTCAGATCAAATGATTTGGAACAAAAGGAAGAAATAAACATCAAACCAGAACAGAATGAAGAAATAAGAATTTGAAAAATGAGGAGAGGCTTAGGAGCCACCAGGATGTCTTTAAATGCTCTAACATCAGAATCATGGGGGTGCCAGAAGAAGAACAAGAGTAAGAAATTGAAAACTTATTTGAACAAATAATGAAGAAAAACTCCCCCAATCTGGCAAAGAAAATAGACTTTCAGGAAGTCCAGGAAGCCCAGAGAGTCCCAAAGAAATTGGACCCAAAGAGGAACATACCAAGGCACATTATCATTAAGTTACCCAAGATTAAATATGAAGAAATAATCTTAAAAGAAGCAACAGGATAGAAGAGAGTTATCTACAAAGGAATGCCCATAAGACTATCAGGTGATTTCTCAAAAGAAACCTTAAAGGCAAGAAGGGGCTGGAAAAAAGTATTTGAAATCATGAAAGGCAATGGCCTACATCCAATATTACTCTATCTAGCAAAGCTATCATTTAGATTGGAAGAGCACATAAAATGATTCCCAGATAAGGTAAAGTTAAAGGAGATCATCATCACTACCAAGCTCTTATTATATAAAATGTTAGAGACTTCTCTAAGAAATAGAGATAAAAAAATTATGAACAGTAAAATGACAACTAACTCACAACTATCAACAATTGAACCCCCCAAAAAATGAAAACAAAAACTAAGCAAACAACTAGTACAGCAACCAAATCAGAGAAATGGACATCACATGGAGGGTTTTCAGTGGTGAGGGTGTGGGGAAAAATGGAGGGGAAGTAGATAGAATAAAAAGCATAATTGGTAGGCATAAAATAGGGAGAGGTTAAAAATGATAAAGGAAAGAGAGAAGTCAAAGAACTTGTATGTACAACCCATGGACATTAACTAAGGTGGGGAATGCTGGAGGGTTGGGGGTGCAGGGAAGAGGGGCAATAAAGGGGAAAAATTGGGGAAACTGTAATAGCATAATAAATAAAATATACTTTAAAAAAGAGAAAATTTTAAACGCAGCAAAAGAAAGACAGTTATCTGCAAAGGAGTGATCAAAAGGCTGCCATCCAATTTCTCTACAGAAACACTTGTTTCTGTTGACATGGATTAGCATGAAGTATTCAAAGTGTTGAAAAGTAATAATCTACAACCAAGATTATTCCATTCAGCAAGGCTATATTTAAAATTGAAAACAAAATAAAGAGATTCTCAGACAAAGAGCAAAAAAAAACAACAACAACAAGGAGTTGCATTGCAAGAAATGTTAAAGGATCTGCTTAAAGAAGAAGAGAAAAAGTAACAGAGAAAGAAAGGACATAGGTAGAAAGAATAATGGTAATAAATAAGCACCTATTAATCATAACCTGAAAATAAATTGATTAAATGAACCAATCAAAAAACATAAGGTAGCTAAATGAATAAAAACATGACCAATATATATGGTGTCTACAGGAGACCTTCCTCAGAAAAACAAAAAAAATACACCTAGACTGAAAGTGAAGAGATGGCAAAACATACTTTATGCAAATGAAAATGAAAAAAAGAAAGCTGGTGTAGCAATACTTATATCAGACAAAATAGACTTTAAAACAAAGGTTATAACAAGAGACAAAGAAGATCACTATGTAATACAAAAGGGATTTAACCAACAAGAAGATATAACCCTTTTAAACATAAATGCGCCCAGCATAGGAGCACTTAAATATATAAAGAAAATCTTGGTGTACATTAAGGGAGAAATTGACAGCAATACAGTAATGATAGGGCATTTTAACACCCAACTGACATCAGTGGATAGATCTTCCAGACAAAACATCAACAAGACAAGAGCGACCTTAAATTAAACATTGGATCAGATGGACTTAATTGATATTTACAGAACATTTCTTCTCAAAGCAGCAAAATATACATTCTTCTCAAGTGTATGTGGAACATTCTTAAATATAGACCACATGTTAGGACGCAAAATCATTCTTAATAGATTCCAGAAGATTTAAATTATATTAAACATCTCTGACCACAATGGTATGAAACTAGAAATCAATTAAAGTAAAATAAAAATCTGAAAAACATTCAAACACAAAGAGGATAAATAATATTATTAAACAGTAAATGGGTTATCAATGAGATCAAGGGAAAAATTGAAAATCAAAAGGTACCTGGAAACAAATGAAAATGAACACACAACATCCCAAACTCTATGGAATACAGTGTGAAAACAATACAGAGAGGGAAATTCATAGCATTACAGGACTCCTTCAAAAAACAAGAAAAATCTCAAATAAATAATCTAACTGCACACCTAAAAAAAAACTAGGAAAAAAGAAACAAACAAAAAAAAAGAATCACTAAGAATCAGAAAACCTCAGTAGACCAATTACAACTAACCAAATTAAAGCAGTAATCAACAATATCCAGCAAACAAAGATCCTGGACTGGATGGCTTCACAGGTAGAATTTACCAAAAATTCAAAGAAGACCTAACACCTATACTTTTCAAACTTTTTCAAAAAAATTAAGAGAAAGGAAGACTTCCAAGCTCTTTTGAAAAGTCAGATAGAGATACTAGAAAGAAAGAAAAATATAGGCAAATATCCCTGATGAATATAGATGCTAAAATCCTCAATAAAATATTAGCAAACTACATCCAATAATATGTTAAAAAGGTCATATACCATGATCAAGTGAGATTAACTTGGGATAAAAATTTGTTACAATATTCATAAATCAGTAAACATGATATATCACATAAACAAAATGAAGGATAAAAACACATAAACTTATCAATAGATACAGAAAAAGCATTTGATAAAATGCAGCACCCATTTTTTTGAAAACTCTCAGCAAAGTGGGAATAGAGGGATCATACCTCAACGCAATAAAGCCATATATGACAAACATACAGCCAAAATCATACTCAATGGACAAAAACTAAAAGCATTTCTCTTAAGATCAGCAATAAGACAGAGAGGTCTGCTTTCACTACTCTTATTCAACACAGTACTGGAAATCCTAACCACAGCGATCAGACAAGAAGAAGAAATAAAAGACATTCAAATTGGAAAGGAGAAAGTAAAATCACTATTATTTGCAGATGACATGACACTGTACATAGAGAAGCCTAAAGCCTCTACCAAATGCTACTAGAATTGATCAATGAATTCAGTGAAGTATCAGTATACAAAATTAATATTCAGAAATGGGTGGCATTTTTATATGCCTATAATGAACTATCATAAATAGAAATTAAGAAAACAATCCCATTTACTGTTGTAACAAAAAGAACCTTAGGAATAAATTTAACCAAGAAGGTAAAAGACCTGTACTGAGAGAATTATAAGATCCTGAAGAAAGAAGTTTCCCTGCCTGGTGTGGCTCAGTGCATTGAGTGTTGACCTGCAAACCAAAGGGTCATTGGTTTAATTCCCAGTCAGGTCACATGCCTGGGTTATGGGCTAAGTCTCCAGTAGGAAGCCTGTGAGAGACAAGCACACATTGATGTTTCTCTCCCTCCTTTTCCTCTCTCTAAAATAAATAAATAAACAAACAAATAAATAAATAATTTTTTTAAAAGAAATAAACTGAGGAAGATACAAATAAGTGTAAGCATATACCATGGTTACAGATAGGAAAAATTAACATCACCATCAAAATGTCCAAATTACCCAAAGCAATCTTCAGATTCAATGTAATTCCTATTAAAATATCAATGGCATATCTCACAGTACTATAAAAAAATATTCCAAAAATTGGTATGAAACTACAAAAGACCAAAAATAGTCTCAGCAATCCTGAGAAAGAAAAGCAAAATTGGTGTTATCACACTACCTGATATTAATCTATACTACAAGCCAATTGTAATCAAAATAGTATGGTAAGGCATATAGATTAATGAAATAGAATAGAGAACACAGAAATAAATGCACACCATTATGATCAATTAATATTTGACAAAGGAGGCAAGAACATACAATGGAGTAAAGACAGTCTATTCAAAAAATGATACTGATAAAATTAAATAGATATATGCAAAAAACCCAAAATCAGACCACCAACTTATACCATACAAAAAATAAACTCAAAATGAACTAAATACTGAAATATAAGCTGTGGAACCATAAAACTCTTAGAAGAAAACATAGGCAGTAACATTTCAGACATTTCTCATAGCAATATTTTTTCAGGTGTATCTTCTCAGGCAAGGGAAACAAATGAAAAAAATAATCAAATGAGTTTACATAAAACTAAAAAGCTTTTGCACAGAAAAAAATTGACAAAATGAAATAGGAATCCACTGAATTAGAGAACATATTTGCCAATGATATATATGATAAGGGGTTAATTTTCAAAATAGATGAAGAACTTACACAACTCAAACCTAGGAAGACAAACAACCCAATTAAAAAGTGGGAAAAGAACCTTAATAGACACTTTTCTAAAGAGAGTATATAGATGGCCAATAAACATGAAAAAATGCTCCATGTCACAAATCATCAGAGAGATGCAATTTAAAACCACTAAGAAATACCACTTCATACCTACCAGAATGGTTATTATCAATAAATGAACAAACAACAAGTGTTGTAAATGACTTGAAAAAATTGGGAACACAGTGTACTGTTGGGAATTCAGACTGGTACAGCCACTCTGGAAAATAGTATGGAGTTTCCTCAAAAAATGAAAAATGATACTGCCTTTTGGTCAAGTGGTTTTACTTCTGGGAATATACCTGAAGAAACCCAAAACACTGACTTGAAAAAGTATGTGCATTCCTATGTTCATTGCAGCATTATTTATCATAGCCCAGATCTGGAAACAGCCCAAATGCCCATCAGTAGATGAGTGGATCAAAAAGCTGTGGTACATTTACACAGGAAATCTTGCTTTTTGCAATAGCATGGATGAACCTGGAGATTATTGTGCTAAATAAAATAAACCAGTCAGAGGAGCACAAATACCACATGATCTCACTTATATGTGGAATCTAATGATCAAAATAAACTGATGAACAAAATGAAAACAGAGGCAGGTGTTAGAATAGACTCTACATAGAATAGACTGACAGCCATCAGATAGGAGGGAGATGGGGGGTTGGATGAGAGTAGGCAAAGGGATTAAGCAAAAAAAAAAAAAAATATATATATATATAAAACACATAGACACAGACAACAGTGTGATGATGGCCTGAGGAAAAGGGGTGTAGGGTAGTTGGAGGCCAGCAAAGGGAAGGAAAATAGAGATAGAAAGACACTTTGCTTGGGGCAGGGGGTGCATGATGCAGTGTGCAAATGATGGTTTGTTGAGTTGTATACTTGAAACCTGTATTGGTTTTGTGAACTAATGTCACCCCAATAGATTCTATTTTAAAAAAGAGAGAGAGAAAAAGAGGGTGTCTGGGAATTCCAGCTTTCTACCTCCCCATTCAGCCTCCTGCCCCAAACAATGCTGGTCCAGACACACTCTGTAGGTGTGGACTATTTACTGGTGATTCTGTGGAGACTGTTCTGCATGGTGTGGGTCCAGCTCCCACTCAGAGATGCACAGGACCCACGCCCACAGATAGGTTCTCCCGTGGGGGATCAGGCCGGCTATGTACCTAGGCCGCTTTGAGTCTCGCTTTTTGCTAAAAACTCCCTCACCTGTATTTGTGGCAAACATTTACTGCAAAGTAACTTCCTAAAATCCATGCAAAACCTTCCTAGGACGAGTGTAGCCAGTTCACACTTTTGCCTTTTCATTTGCAAATATCCCTCTTCTATGATGTGATTAGCGGCATTGGCTCCTTTGTTTTCTGTGAAAGGTAACCACCTAAAGCAAACTGTGCATAGTAAATGAGGGCCATCATGTAATGTGCTGAGAAACCCAGTAAAGGCTGGTCATGGCAAGGGCTGCTCGGCTTTTGCTCCCCTTGAGAGAAAAGGCATTCCTGCCCTTTTCCTCCACAGGACTATATAATTCATGTGAATGTCTCATTTCATCCATAATGATGTGTGGGCCGGTGTCCGCACTATTCTGGAGGACATGGAGAAACCCTGCCTGGTTGCTCAGACTACAGATGAAAATCCGGAGTTGGACTGCATGCACACTTTCATTAGCTGGACTCTCCCACAGGTTAAGGCATCAGCATAAATACCACCATTGCTGCCCATTGGAGACACAATGGGAAGGGAATGTGCATGTTTCTTAAAACTGAAATATGCCCAAGTGAAATCCAGACAGCTCTGTAAAAAGCTGGTTGTTCGGTGTGACTGAGAAAGACAAGAGAGTTGGCCCTGGAAGGTTGAGTCCTGGGCTCAGTTTATTTTATTTCTTTTTCTCCTGTGGGGAAAAGGCATTGGAATGCTGAATTTGCTAAACCTGAGGGAAGCAAGACAGTTGAGTCTAACAATGCAATCCAGGTGTAATTTGACTGAGCTTATGCCCATGAACACCTGAAGAGGAATTTTTGCCTTATATGCTGTGCAAATATGAAAAGCCACAAACAGAACAAGAGAAGTTGTCACCAAAAAGATACTTTTTGCCTCCAGGGCTGATGGGCTTTCCTTAATCTCTTAGCACCAGGTGTGCAGAGATCCCCAGAAGAGTTCATTTCTCAACACCCAGTTCCCAGAGGATGAGAGAGAGCAACTGTCTCCCCCCTCCACCATTTGTTATGCTCATCATGAGACCAGGAATGTACAGCATGTACCCAGGGCCCGAGTGGGGTAAGGAAAGCCTGAAGAGAGGAATGTAGGAAAAAATGAAGTCAGTCAGGTTCCCTCACCTGGATGTCTGGGTGACTGTGGCTTGGCAGTGTTCATGTGGCCTTGAGTAAAGACCCTCATTTGTACAATGAAGCTCTTATGTAACTGAAGGTCAGCATTGGGAGCTTGTTGGCTTTGTGTACACTTAATATTTGGGGGAGTTGGGATTTCCTCCAGTGCAACTCGTGGCTTGTGGCATGTGTTAATTACCCCACCACAGAATAAAGACATGTCAGATATCCCAACAGGTCTGCGAATTTTCTTCCCTTTGCCCTAATCCCATGTGAACCACCCTGGCCTTGAATGGCTGCAGGACAATTGGCATAGTAGGCAGTATTCACATCAGTATGGTATGGAGAAGCTATCAGCATCCCCAGAGAGGGGCTTGTCAGGGTGGCCTGACACCAGCATGTGATATCCCGTGGCGAGTCTCCTAGGAGCTTGGGCTCTCCCCGCAGTACTGGCCCAATGTTAGAGGTGTACCTGACACAGTAGAGAAGGCCCTGCAGGTGGTAGGGAAGACCTTGAAAAAGCCAACTGCCCAGACAGCCGCGGGAGGCCATGAGCTGGGTGTTTCTTTCAGATGTGCGGAGCTAAGATGAAGACTGCACTTTGGGAGGCAGCAAAGTTACGTGAACTCCAAGGAAAAAAAGAAGCACTGGAGGCGGAATCTGTGCTCCGGAGGGAGGAAGACCTCTAAATGGCGGGGCCACTGCAACATTCCTCCCATAGTGAATGATTCTAAGGAAGAGGAGGCAGGGAAAGGAACTGAGTTCCCCTGCGGGCTCGCCCTGTAGGTATACAGAAAATAAAATTGCAGCAGTCTATGGCACCTGGGAGTAGTCCAGATCTGGGCAGCCCATGGCCCCCTTCCCTTCCCCACCATGCATCATCTTGGAATAAAGTTGCCAAGAGCAATGGGGCAAGAGGACTGTGGTTGGGTACTCTGGCAGCAACCAGTGCCTGCCCCTTCAAAGCTCCACTCCAGGAGTCCTGAGTGGGGCGGGTGTCGGCAGGGGAACCCATGGTGGTGGCTGGAGCCACAGAGGCGGTGATGGCAGAGATGGTGATGGTGGAGTCAGTGGTGGGGCAACCCTAGGGCATACAGCCAGCCACAGGTAGGAAGGGTGGTGCCTGGAGACCCCTGCATCCCTCAGCCAAAAAGCAAACCTGTGTGAGTGATTAGGACCCAGAAGAAGAAGAAGGTAAAGGAAAAACCAGGGGATGCAACCTGGGAGACCATCCTGTAAGTCTGGAACACCATTTGGCTGTGCCAACCTCCCAAGAAGAGGGAGGAAATATCCTTTGGACATTCAATAGGCAGAGGGCCAAGGAATCCATCAGTCAGGGACTGGAAGCCGCATGTAGAATTGGCTATGTATTGGTCCCCTACAAATGTTTGGTGGTACTGGTTCTAGTAGACACAGGGACAAAATGTACTATCCTATAATGGAAACCCTGAGAAGTTCCCAGGGCCTAAGGCCTCTATTGATGGTTATGGGGGGCATAGTGTAAAGATGAAAGCCCTGTGGTTGTCTCTGGGTATTGGGTGACTGCCCCACTGAATATACTGTTTATATGTCCCCATTCCTGAGTATGTACTAGGCATTGATGTGCTCCAAGAATTGTGGCTGCAAACCACTGTAAGGGAATTCTGCCTAAGAGTCTGAGTGATAAAAACCATTCTGTGGGGACATGCTGAGCATCCCCCCATTCAGGTGCTGTCCCCACGATGGGTGAAGCGTACTGGCTGCACTGGCTGCCTGGAGGGCATGAGGAAGTCACGGCTACTATAGGAGAGTTGGAAAAGGCAGGGATAATTAAGGCTGGCCATAGTCCCTTCAACTCTTCTGTGTGTCCAGTGAAGAAGCCAGATGGCACATGAAAAATGACAGTAAATTACCAGAAGCTCAATAAGGTCATTCTCTCAATACATGCAGCAGTCCCTTCTGTGGTGGACTTGATGGACTGGTTAATTAACAAGATGGGAACTACCATTCTGTGGATGATCTGGCAAATGCTTTTTCTCCATTAATATTGCTCCAAAAAGCCAAAATCAGTTTGAATTTACATAGGAAAGCCAACAATGGACTTCTGCAATGCTTCCTCAAGGGTATTTGCACAGCCTGACCATTTGTCATGGGCTTGTGGTGGAGGACCTGGCTAAGTGACCATGGTCTGCCACCGTGTATCTTTTTCACTACATTAATGACATTTTGCTAAACAGTGATTCTCTTACAGAATTAAAGAAAGCGGCATTGCAAGTGCTGTTACTCCTGAAGTCATGTGGCTAGGAACTCAATGAGGCCAAGCCTCAAGAGCCTGAATTATCTGTTGAATTCTTGGGAGTCATCTGGTTGGGTAAAACAAAAATAATCCCCAATGTGGTAATAAATAAAATCCAGGCGTATCCTGCCCCTACCACTGTGAAACAGCTCCAAACATTTCTGGGCCTGTTTGGGTACTGAACACCTGAACACCTTGCCCAGGTCATTTGCTCCTATATACCTTGGTAAAAAAGGGAGCTAGCTGAGGCTGCACCCTGACTTTGGAACAAGTGTCCCAAGGAGCAAAGTGCATAATTAAACATGCTCAGGCCTTGTATGTTATGAATCTTGCTAGACCCTGTGAGCTAGATGTGCATGTGACACAAGAAGGCTTTGGATGGAGTCTTTGCCAGTGATTGGAATGGCTACGTCAGCCCTTGGGTTTCTGGTCCCAACTATGGAAGGAAACAGAGGTACTGTACTCCTTGATTGAAAAGCAACTGGCAGAGGTGTATGCTGCCCTGTTGGCCATGAATGGTATAACAGTAAGGGCCATATATCCCATTGTAAGGTGGGTCCAAGGCTGCATGGCTAAGCCTTGCAGTGGGATAACTCAAATGTACATATTGGCTAAGTGGGGAGCTTATCTGCAACAAAGAAGTACCCTACTGACTATCCCCCTACAGGCTGAGTTGCAGGAAGTGTTAGGCCCTGATACCTAGGTAAATAAAACATCTATTACCCCTGCCTCAATAGAAAAACTAGAAGCATGGCAGGCACCCATTCCTTCTAATGCATGGTATACTGATGGGTCTAGCAGGGGTGAGCTCACCATGTGGACTGCATGACAATTCAGCCAGAAACAGACATGTTCTAGTTTGACACTTAAGTAGGTCAGAATAGCCAGTGGGCAGAACTGAGAGCTGTGTGGCTTGTGGTTGCAAATGAAGTGCCTCCTCTGATTATTTGCACAGATAGTTGGGTGGTGCACATGGCCAATTGGACATGGCCTTGGGAAATAAAAGCCCCCCACATACACTGGATAGCTCTTGCTGCTTCTTGGGGCAAAGGGTGGAGAGAAACTTGCAAATAGTGCCCTGGGTAATTAGGACATGGCCCCCAATCTTAAAGGTGACATACCCAGGGCCAGAAGGTCATGAAATGCTTCCCCATGGCACCTTTGTAATATCCTTCTTGTACATTATAAGTTCTCAGAGAACCTCAAAGAACAAGCCCAAGTAAGTTGGACTCCAATAAGTTTATATCATATTCATACTCTGAAGCATTTCTGGAAGGCACAGAATAATGTGTGGGCTGCAGTTTCTCCACTGGGGCCCTCTGGGTGTGTGGCTCATGTGGGTGGCCTTATTTGCCCCCAAACTGGACTGGCCTTTGTACCTGGGGATGGCCCTATTTGCCTACTTGAGTTCAGAAAACTCTTGCAATCTAGCCAACCAATTGGGAAGTATTTAAGGTGCAACACCAAGTAAAGCATAACCCCTGGTGGTACTACCCATTAGCCAGTTTTCTCTTCAATCTACTTCTATGGTCACTAAAGCTAAAATTTCTGCTTTAGCTTTGCACACTGCTCATGCATTAAATGCAGCACATAATTCCTAAAGCCTCTTAAATAGGGAAGTATATCAATTTTAAAAAGTGACCTTACAAGATTGTATGACTTTAACTATACTCACTGCATCACAAAGTGGGATATGTGCCCTAGTTGGGGCTGAATGCTTTTTGAACATTCCAGATCTCCCTCACAATGTTATACAAGCTCTATGGGCATTAGCTTCTAAAAATCTATGCAATCAAATGCCTAACAGATGGTCACCTACAGCAATGGTGGGTATCCTTAACTACTGAATGATGGTGGGTCCTTGCTAACTTGAATGGCAGCACTTGTGTTTTAATCATGTGCTGTTGCAGCTTGTATTGCTGGTGAGGCATTTAAGTGCAGGGCTCTGTCCTCATGAAGGGACCCTCATGGAAGACACCCTCATGTAGATTGTACAGTGAGGAGCCTTGAAGGGGTGGATTGTAGGAAAAATGATATCAGTCATTTTTCCCTCATCCAGATGCCCAGGTAACTGACTTGGCAGTGTTCATGTGGCCTTGAATAAGGGCCCACATGCATAGAATGAAGCTCTGTTATATAATTGAAGGTCAGTATTGGCACCTTGCCAGCTTTGTGTACCCTTAGTATACAAGAAAGTCAGGACTTCCCATGGTGAAACATGGGGCTTGTAGTGTGTGTGAAACTCCCAACCCCCTAAAAAAGGCATGTAATTTATAATGACAGCTCTACAAAATTTTTTCCCTCTGCCCAAATTCTGTGTGAACTTGCCTGGCCTGGAACAGCTGCAAGACAAGTAGTGCCCCTCAGAAAGGCCTAAGGAACCCTCCCCTCCACGAACAAAGTGGAGGTGTAAGGAAAGCAAGTGCTGTGATTTAGCCCACATTCCTGACAGCTGGACAGAGAAGGGGAAGTGGGTGGGCTGGAATGGACTGGCCCCAGGCTCTCCATGCCCCAGCCCAGCCCACTTCACCCTGCAGGCTTTTCATGCATGTCTGTGGGAGAAACCTATAGCTCAGGTGAACACAATTCTCCTTAGGCCTTGCCTGCTTTAACAATTTCTCTCCACAACAGATGACCAGGCCCCAACCAGCAGCTTTCACTTCTCATCTAGTCACTTTTCCTAATACCAGCCAGTTGGGAGCACCATCTTCTGCCAATGGTTTCTTTGGTCTGGGCCAGCCAGTTGGCTGCCTTTCTCTGGACTCAACTCTGAGTGGACACAAACCAGCTCCCTGGTCCATCCCTGCATAAACTACCTTGTGCAAAATCTGGAAAGTAACCATTTAGACTCTGCTTGTACACTTTCAGTGATGGGAGGGGAGCTCATTAGCAATCCATTCCATGGGGTCACCTTGTACCATTGGGAATATCTTTGCATTGAGCCAGTATCTACCTTTGTCACTCATTCCTCATGCTTTAACTCTGTCCTCCTAAGTCACCCTGAACAAGTATAGTTCTGCTTCACATGACAACTTTTCAGGTATTTGAACTAAACTCCAATTCTTCCCCTCATTTTAACCCTTCCTAAATCCTTTAGCCATCATGGTGTGATGTAATTTCACTATTTGTATGCCCGATTCTGGGAAAAATCCATTTCTCAAACTTCCCTCTCTCACCCTCCTATGTCCAGTGATTCTGAATACCACTATCTATCTTAATATTTACTTAAAGAGGCCACACAGCTCCTACAGAGCTCTGCAAGGTCCACATTCATCACTCTTGCTTGTGAAAGGTTAACCAAGGCTTTTATGGGGAGCATATTAGGATCTTGCCCTATCATATTAGATTGATCAAAAAGCTTCCACATGTCTCCTTGTCACATGCCTCAGAGAAATCTTGACACACTAAGCCCACCCACGTGCTTATATGAAATCTAGTAATTGCATTAGTGTTTCCTGCTCTTCTGTGGAGTTTTCATATAACATTTAAGTTATCCCTTGTACTTTCTAAGGCTATTAGTCAGCTGACCATGCTGAACCCAGAAGCTCCACTGCTGCACACAGAGGAACACTAAGGTCTGGAGCAAACTTCTGCTGTATACCCTTGACTCAGAAAGGAGGCTGGGACTCATGCTTTGTGCCTGAGAGTATCCCCTGGGAGGGCATCACTTTGTTTCTTCTGTGTCCTTAGCAGCACCTTGTCCTAGATGAAATGCCTTAAGTCCTGGATCTTGCCTGTGATCTTACGGAGGCTGTTTTAGTTTAATAATAAATCATATTAAAAAGAATTTCCTGATATCAGTCATGAATTGTCCTGTACTGATTTCATACTACATTCCCTCTTGCACCTTTGTTTTTTAATACAATATAACACACATTTCTTTAGGGTGTGACTATATATGTGCATAATGTGTATGCTATATATGATAATGTTCTACATGAGATAATTACTCTTGTATATATACTTTATAATATATTATAGGTGTCTGTGTTGAGTTAGCTCTGACTCCTGAAAACTCTGTGAATGAGTGACTACAGGCCTGAGAGCACAAATAACAATGGCTACATCTGAGGAAGAGTTTCTGCCAAAGCCTTGGTAAGGACCCTTGTGAATGGAGAAAGTTGAAAAGGTTCTAGAAGTGCAAAGAAAGTGTGTTTCTTGGAGAGACTGTCTGTGACTGCATTTACACAAGAGCACCCTTTGAACTACTGTAAAAAACTAGATAATGAGACCCACAGTAAATAATTCCCACCCTGTGCTGAAACTGCATGAAAATAAGATAGTTCAGAGGTAGGGAGTGCTTTCCTAATAAGAACAGTAACACTGAGTTATATATGACTACAAGGAAACAGATGATTCATGGTAATGATTTTTCATACAGATAGAAAAATTCTACCCAAGTGCCTAAGAAAATGACTTCTCACCCCCCAAGTGCCATAAACAAGGCCAAGACTAGAGTGAGAGAGAACATAAGGAGGATCTCAAACTCAGGGTCATTCCCATTGGAGACTAGCTCTTTCTGATGTGTGGTGTCCCTTGGTGGGGTAGTGTCTGGGGTTGGCTTCAGCCTAGTCCAAGCTCTAACCAGGAAGATCGTTAAGTACCTGCTTGCATTAGCTTATTTAATACACACAAAAGCATTGTGTTCAAAACTACTATCCCCATTTTATAAATAGAAGAAACTGAGGCTGGGGTTGAAAGTCACACAATGAATAAGCTCACACACATTACCTGCATTGCACAACTCACTCTACTTAGTGTTTATAATTTGCTTAGAGATTTCTGGATTTTTCAACCATTAAGACAATTCTGGAGGGCAGGTGGTTGACTCTGATCAGAGCTACTTACTAGCTATTTGACTTTATGCTAATTACATAATTTTTGGTTTTAAATTGAGAAGACTTGTCTGTACAATGAAATAAGAAAATGTACATAAACTGCTCAGCAAAGTACTTGGCACATGGTAAAAACAGTAAACACCAACTGACACCTATGTGTTTCTGTGTATGCACACATGCATGTGTTCATGTGTGCATACAAAAACCAACAACAAAGGATCACTCAGTCAACAAAATATTTCTATGCCCAAGTGCCTCTAGCAAGTTACTGTCCTTGATAAGCTCATAATCTGGAGGCAGGAAAGAAAAAAAAAACCTCAAATAGGTGAAGGACAAGTGAGCCTGAGTTTTCTGGGCAGAAAAAGCATCCAGGTAGCTGCATTACAGCTGTGACACTTTCAGGAAATGTAAGAGGTCCTCAAATGTCTGGAGAGGAAGAAGAGCAGGTTAGGAAGAGTCTGACCTAGAAGTTCTAGAACACAGGCTAAAGAAGATGGTCATCATTAAGCTGTGGAATGAGCACCAGAGAAGGCTTTAAATTGGAGGTTGACAAGATAACATTTGAGATCTAGAAAATTGTATTGGCCAGGGAAATGAATCTTGGTCATGATGGCTTGTGTAGCCTAGGCATGTGGTCCTGTTGCATTCTGATTTAGAAAGCCTCTTCTAACCTGGGAAGGAGTTGTCTGATTCTGGCTCCATAAATAAATCAGGAAATGCTGCGAGGCCAGTGTTGATCCCAGAACCGCCTTTCACCCACTGCAGAACATAATCATTGTTCTCTGCTGTTTTATTTTTATAGGGATGGGTCCTTTGTAACTCTTCCTACCTGTCCACTTCCTATGTTTATAAGCATGTTGATAAAAAAAAAAGTGGGGGAATTGCTACTGTGTGTATTGGAATCCACCAAAAAACCACTTTTGAACTGCTGCTCTAGGGTATTTGGCCTACATGGTGCTAGAGTGGGAGAGAGGGGTTGGTCCACATGGCATGAAGGGGCTCCCTGGAACCATGACTGGAGAGAGAAGCTGGGGCACCCAAGGAAAAGCAGTGTTTGGGGAAGAAAGGACTATACAAGGAGCTGGTACCCTCTTAGACAAGCCTCCTGAATTCAGGGGCCTGGCTCCTTTAACGCCTTGGGTATCCCTGGTAAGAGAGAATTGGCTTCTCCCTCTGTGAGGCAAAAAGAAGGCACATTTATCAGCAAGATTATTATTCTCACTCCTGTTTCATGATCGGGATCCAGTGAGTTCTTTCTCATTCAAGTTTACACAGCACACAGGTGACAGATATGGGGCTCACATTCAATTTGCCTTGCATCCAAAGTCTGAACAATGTCCAGCACTATCATCAGCCTCTCATCCATAAAACTAGCAACACTTTTCCCAGCTTTCTGCTCTTACTTTGAATCAATTCTCAATTTTTACTGTTTTAATGTCACTAAAGAAAGGATACTGCTATTGCTTTCCCTGCCCAACCCATTTCCTTCTGTGTTGAAATAAATAGCTCTTAAAACCACTCCTGGCCATTTGGGAGGTACTCCTTTCATCAGCCTCCCCCACCAGCACTGGCCCTCCTACCTTCTCCAACTCATCAGCTCTCCCACCAGCACTGGCCCTCCTACCTTCTCCAACTCATCAGCTCTCCCACACTCTTCAACAGCACTGGCTCTTCAGCACACTCCCAGCGCTCCCTTTGCTGCTGGAGACTGCAGGGCCCTTCAGGACATTTGAATTTTTTTGTCACCGCTTGCTGGAGATTATAGCTTGTAAAAGGAGTTGGAAACCTCTTTTCCTTTGCTACCTCTATCTAAAGCCCTTCTAAAAAAGAAATAGGGGTTTAGTTGACCCTTAAAGTTTGATAGTTGGAGGGAGTGGGAAGGAATGCCAGTTATATATATTAAATAAAACTGAATGTAAGCTGGCCCTGTTTTTCAAAATGTTCAGCCATCCTATGCTTATAGGAATTTCTCCCTGAATACATTTCTCCTACGTTAGCCAAATGCCTCTCCCCTCCTCTAAAAAGCATCCACCATCATCTCTGGGACTCCCAAACACCCACATTTCCTTTGATATCCTAAACAATGTATTTTGGCTATATCTTTCATGTTTTTTTCCAAAATAACATTTTGGGAGCCTCCTTTTTCACATTACAGTGGAGTACCAAGATATTTTGCTAAACAAAGTCCATCTAATCTGTAGATAAATTGTTCCACTAATCAAGTTTCAGAGGTCAATAAATGTATTTAGGAGTTTGTTTTGTTTGTTTTCATTCTGCTGCACATTCACAGACACAAAACAATGCTTTACATTGGATTATATCTGGTAAAGTCTAGAATGAAAATACAATTCAATGTGTCCAGTCATATATCCCACTGGTTTCTTTGGTCCCAGAGCTGATACAAGGGACATTGATAGCTTGGTCCTAGTGCACCAAGAATAGCCAGCAATGGAAAGCAAGACTGTCATTTGAAGCTGTTGGCTATTACTGTGCCAAAACCCTTGGACATTTCACTTTAGGTCATGTGTTGAGTCTGGCTCTATTTTATAAACAAGATATACAATAACTGTGACTGTTGTAATTAAAGCGACATGCCCCTGATGACTTCCAGATTTCCTCCTAATTTTTTTCAATTATTACTTCAGTTTATCATTTCATCATCAAATAACTTGGTAGAAAAAGCTCCATTTGGGTCCCATCATGGAAAATTACCCTAAATTATTTTCATTTTAGGAGACTTAGGTTGAGACTTGATTAACTTAAGGCTGGTGAAGTCAACTGCCTTGGCAGGTTGAGTAGCATACAGTCATCCTGGGACAACCAGGCCAGGAGGGACCAGGCACTGTCTTCCTCCCTCCACTTAAGTTCCTTCACCCTCCTGAGTAAGGCGCCCTACCTCAACCTGTGGCAAAAAAAGTGCTTCCACTTTCTTTCCTTTCAAACTTGTGGCCTCACTGCACATTGCAGTGGAAGCTGTGGAATAAAAGACCCTCCAGCTTTTAGGGGCTGTAGAGAACGTCCCTTTCTTCCCTGCAGGTGGGAAGGGAAACAAACCTGTGAAGCCTTCTTCTCCACCCTTTCCCACTATTGTATTTTTGTCTTATTACATTTTCCTCTGCCCCAGAGAATGTTGCCCATTCTAGGCATACTTTATTTTACTTGTCCTATTTTAGCTGGTTGAGACATTAGTCACACCCATTTTGCACTCAGAATATAAAAATCATCAATTGAGAGCACAGCTCCAGGATGTTTGGCCATGTGTCAGGAAGCAAATGACTTCTACATTTTCTACTTAATCTGTCTTCTTCATTATCATTATCATCACCCTCAGACACACACAGCACTGTATGGTTATCATACATTTTCATATCCATTCTTCTCATTTGATAATCACCTATCTGTTTAGAAATTAAAAGCCAAAGCAATTTCCCCTCTGTTATAGTGGGAAAAATTAATGCTTATGCAGAGAAATTGCCTCTGTCAAACAAGAAAATGACAGGTTTTTTAATATCTGGCCTAAACTATTTCAGTTTTACCAGACTGTGTCAAAGAGAACATAGTTACCTATTAATCTATTAAATGCTAGAACATCATTATCAAGTGTAAATAAATTATGTAGACATAATAGGAAAAATTGTTATCTAGAACTCTGATGACACCAAATAGCTTCAAACAGCTCCTGAGGTATGTGAGGGCTAGCAAATAAAAAAAAAAAAACAAAACTGGTGGTGGGAACCTTCTACGCTAGTTGATAAAAGGCATCTATGAAAAGCCCAAAGTAGCATCATACTTGCTAGTAAAATACTGGCTCTCCATGATCAGGAACAGGACAAGGATATCTGCACTTGCCACTTCTATTGAACAGTCTAGAAGTGTGGCAACTAAGCAAAAAAAAAAAAAAAAAAAAAAAAAAAAAAAAAAAAAAAAAAAAAAAAGAAAAGAAAAGAGATCCAGATGAGAAGAAAGAATTAAAACTATTTCTATTGTAGATGCCATCATCTTATATAAAGAAAGTCCTAAGGAATCCATTTTAAAAACCCTTAAAACTGCTATAATTGAGTTCAGCAAAGTTTTGGAATACAAGATCAATATACAAAAATCCATCAGACTGTTCAGATTGTTCATTGCTATATACTAGCAATGAACAATCTGAAATAAAATTCAAAAATTCCATTTACAGTAGCATAAAAATAAAAACATAATTAGGAATACATTTAACAAAAGAAGTGAAAAGTTTGTACTTTGGAAACTACAGGATATCATTGAAACACTTTAAAAAAATCAAAATAACTGGAAACACATCCTACATTAATTGATTGACTTTGTTAAGAAGGAAAAATTTCACATAATCTACATATTAATGTAATTCCTATCAAAATCACAACTTTTATTTTTGAAGACATGAACAAGCTAAACTCCAAACTTATATGAAATTGCAAAGTGGCTCTGAATAGTCAAAAAACGTTAAAAAAGAAAAATGAAAATTGGACTCACATCCCCAATTTAAAAATTATGACAAAGCTACAGTAATCAAAACAGTGCAGTACTGGCCAATAAGTACATGTAAGGATGCTCAACATCTTTAGGAAAATCCAAATCAAACCACTTCACACACACTGGGATGACTATAATAAAAAAGACAGACAATACCAAGTGTTGGCAAAGATTTGAAGCTGGAGTCCTTATACATTGTTGGTAGGAATGTAAAATGGTGCAGCCACTTTGGAAAATCATTTGGTAATTTCTGAAAAATTTAAATATACAGGTACTATATAACTCAGCAATACCACTCCAGGATATATGCCTATGAGAATTTAAAGTATATTACCACACAAAAACTTGTAGTCAATGTTTATAGCAGTGTTATTCATAATAGCCAGAAAGTAAAAACAATCCAATGTTCATCAATTGTGAATGAAGAAACAATGTGGTATATCCATACAAAGTAATATCACTTGGCAATAAAAGAATGAAGTACTAATACTTACTACAACGTGGATGAACATTGAAAACATACAAAGTGAAATAAGACAGACACAAAAGGTCACGTATATATATGTGGCCTATATATATATGATTCCTTTCTTGAAAGATTTTACTTATTTATTTAGAGAGAGGGAAAGGGATGGAGAAAGAGAGGGAGAGGAACATCAGTGTACAGTTGCCTCTTATGTGGACCCCACTGGGGATCTGGCCCGCAACCCAAGTATGTGCCCTGACCGGGAATAAAACTGGCGACCCTTTGGTTTGCAGCCTGCACTCAATCCAGTGAGCTACACTGGCCAGATATGTCTATGATTCCTTTTACTGAAATGTCTAGAACAGGCCAGTCCATAGAGACAGAAAATCAATAACTGTTGCCAAGGATGGAGGTGATTTAGGGTCAGGATTGGGGTGATTATTAATGGGTATGTGTTTTTTTTTTAGTGTGAAAAAATGTCCTGCAATTGTATGGTGGTAGCAGTTTCACAACCTTATTAATAGACTTTAATCACTTAATTGTATACTCTAAGAGGGTGAATTTTATGCTACATAAATTATACATCAATAAAGCTGTTAAAAATCAGTTCATTATTTGTCAGTGTCACAAAACTTCACAGTGTGATAAAGTTGAAATTTCTGTCCACGTAAGAGGATTTGGTCTTGATCACCTTAGAAGAGAAATCACTTTTTAATCTGATGACTGGACATCATATGCATGGCCTGTGAGCACAGTTTCATTTGTAAAGTATTAGGCTTAGACTTTAGTGCCACAGGAGGGCAAATGTTATGACACTCATGGTTATGCAATTGTTCTTTGGTGAAGCTTCCTTTGTGATATGGTATGAAGTCCTAGGCCCCAAACAGGTTACCTTGATGCAAGATAAAATGCATCTTTCAGAAGAGACTCCTTGGTCAAGATAGAAAACCCTTCCTCTTCCCTCCTCCCTCAGATCCTGGAAAGTTTATTATCTAGTGTCAGAGGTTAAACTTAGCCATGAGTGGATATGGACTGTCCTATAAGCCCAGATCCCTGAGCCTCATCTGACAGAAGCATGAGTGGCTTTCTGATGAGATAAAGGCAAAGGCAGAGACAAAGACAGAAGATGCAGGGCTGCTCTTCCACTTTCCAGCAACACCTGTGTGTGTGTGCATGCATGAGTGTACATGTGTGTTGAGACCTCAGCTTGCCTCTGGTATGGCCATTGTGGTAGCAGTTCTCCTCTGCATAAAGCATGGTTACTATCAGCCTCACTAGTACTTCTTTTAGTTGCTAATTTCAGTCAGGTATGTATCCTGGGGCAAATATTTGAGAATGGTACTGTCCTGCCAGGTGAACCATGTTGGAAAAATATGGAGAAAATCAACTATAGCTAATTACTTCCTCTGGCTTTCTTCCTCTCTCTCTTTCTTTCTTAATCCCAGGAATTCCCATTACCAAGCTGTCCAATGCTGGTTTTGTTTTTTTTTTTTTTTTTTGTAAGCAGAAAATACAGAATATTCTAGTAGGCTCTAATCAATGTATGGCTGGCACAGTTGACGGGAATACTTCAGCCCAATTTCTCTAGAAGTCCCCATAGCCCCAAACCTCAGGAAAGCCAGGAGTTTCAGTATAAACCTCCTTGCCCTCTCCTCAGTCTTTCTCTTCCTCTTTTCTCAATTCCCACCATGGTCCTGCTCCAGCTGTGTCTGAATTTAATTTTGGCCTCCCCACTGTAGCTATCCCTGCTCAGAGCTGTAGCTTCTCCAGTTTAAGAGGTTTTCTATGGAAACTCTCCATTACCTGCCTCAGAGCTCCACATGGTGACCCCAGGCCTGCCTTGCCTCCAGGGCACTGGATGTATCCACTGACTCCCTGGGGCCCTAGTGACAGAGACAGGGCACATGCCTCTAAGTCTGTATGGTTTCCTGCTTTCTGAACAAAAATTCATTTTGCTGAGTGGGGTCACCTCTGATAACAAGATATAGGAGGTAACCATCATCTTTTAATGACCCTCAAACAGACATAGAGTTACTCTGACTCATAAAGCACTTTTGGCCCATTGTTTCACTTGATTCTCCAACATTATTTTGGATCAGGGATTACTGAACATCATAAGTATCAGATGACTTCCCCATCATCACCTGGAAAGTGGGATTAATCTGGGATCTTGGCTATCACTTTTGGCCAGAACCATATCTTCTTGCATCCCTGCTACACAAAATTATGTAGATTGTTTTTCTTCTATAAATGATATTACCACTTAGCTGTGTCATTTTCATACCTCTAACTTTTTTGTTAACCACATACAGGGTGGAGAAAAGCAGGCTTACAATTTTTCATATGAAAAATAATACAATACTTAATAAATAATAATACAAGAATGTACTATGTGTTTCACATACTCAAAACAGCCAACCTACTTTTGCTCACCCCCGTATTTAATTTTCCCTTTCATCGCTCACCTGTTTCTCTTAGCTCTAGTTCTACTTTCTCTCTAGTTTTTGAAAAATATGGGGCAAAATAATGGATGTCAATTGAACAGTGATCTAAAACCAGGCACACCTGAAGTAGAACTTGGGAGGGTCATCACATCTGCTCAAAGAGCCATCCCTTTTAGGATGGAAGTTTTGGGTGTTTGGCTGGCTGTGTTTGGTGGATCTTGAATGGAAGTAAACACAATTTCAGTTCCACTCCAAGGTAATGGTTAGTTCTTACCATTTTGGCTCCTAGCTATTCCTGGGGCATTTTACACAATCGTGGCCATTTACATCATCCCAACAACGTAATTTCCACAGACTGACCTGGTTTCCCCATGAACAGTCCTTCTGGACAGTCCCTTCACATCTTCCCTTTTGTAGTATCCTGGAAAGTGACTTAATATTGAACTCAGTGCTGGGGGAATGGGTGAATAAATGGGTGAGCAAAGCAATAGGAATGAGAAGAGCACAGGCTTCCAAAGCAGAATTTCTCAGGATCCTGTCCGAGTTTTCACCTGCCCCCCAAGACATTGAGTTCACTTGTCTGTAAAATTGGAATATTGCTATTAGCAATACTTACCTTGGGAAATTGATGTGAGAGATATATAATATATATAAATATATATGCTTATACATGTATAACCATATGTAGGTTTATGTATGTATTTGTGTGTGTACACACATACACACACACACATATGGCCTAGAACTGTGCCTAGTATAAAATCATCATTAATGTAAATTAAATAAGATGAAGAAAATGTTTTCTCTCCCAAATGCTCAAAGTCTTAATGAAAGAACAGTCCTTGAATGGGTGCTGGACATCTGTTTACTTTTAGATAATATATTGAAGATAAATAAGGCATTGTTGTTATAAAGCTGTTATAAACAGCTTTTATAAATAAATTGAGCAAACCAATCTATTTCACATCCTCTGAAACTAACCAGATTATATTACTAAATATTTATGAATAGTTACCATATTTGCTGACATGTTCATTTTAGGGACCAAATGCATGAGCTCTAATTCTATGTGTTTACAAAATATTTCCCACATAATTTTAAAATAACTTGAGACAGTTTCAGTGAAAGCCACATTTATAATTCCAATTGATGATACACTAAGGCTGGATTTTTATATGACATTAATATTTTTCAAGTACACAGGTTCTCTTATATAATTAACACACAGTGTGCTCATCACTAACATATTAGTGAGTTGCAGTGTGAAAAACTATGCTCCTGCAAAACAGTAAACTGTGTCTTATTTGTTCTGTACCTTTAAGCAGCTATGCAACTTCAGGCAAGCCACACTATTCTGAACTTCTATTTGATCATTGTGAAGCTAGGCTTCTAAAAGAGTCCTGTGATGCCAGTTATCCTTCCAGAATATTATAAGAATAAAAGTCACTAGTTCAAATTATTGCAGGAATTTCAAATTACTGTTTACTATCTTCTTGTCTTGAGACACATTTTCATCTCTATGACATATTTATACACATATGAGTATGTATGTATAGTTTTATGAAACAATTTGATTATGAATACAATTCCAGGGTACCTTGGCATATATATTTCTGGATTTGCTGTCAAAAAAATCTAGTTTTCAGTTATTGGCTACATGACATTAAGGAAATGACTTAGAACTCCTGAACCCATAGTGCAAGTGTTTTATCTCTACCCTTTTTCATGTCTTTGCTCTATCATTGACTTCCTGTTTCTCCAGTTCCTGGGAGCCAAACTTCTTCATCTTTATCTGTGCTCAGCTGAACAAGGCCAGGACAACATATTCTTGTTTCTTGATGAAATGTAATTTGATTTTTTAGGGGTAAAGGATTTGTTGTTATTTTCATCAACTGATATGTTCATATGGCTTTTTCCCCCTTCAGCCTGTTGATACGTATATTAATGTGTAATATGTATATTACACAAGTGATGCTTTTAAATGTTAAATCAGCCTTGCATATTTGTAACAAATCCCACTTAGTCAGGTTTTGTAATTCACTATATATTACTGTGTTTCCTTTGCTAATATGTTGTTGAGGATTTTTACATAAAAATTCATGAGAGGTGTTGGTTTGTAGTTTTCTGATTTTTTGTACTGTTTTGGTTTTGAATCAGTGTAATATTAGCCTCACAGAGTGGGTTTGGATGTGTTCTCTCCTTCTCTATTTTCTGGAAGAGTTTATGTAAAATTGAAACTAATTCTTTTTTAAATATATGGTAGAACTCTCCAGGAAATCCATCTGAGTGGGGAGACTTCTCTTTGGAAAAAAAGTTCTTTTTTTTAAATTTTAACCTGAGGATATGCTTTTTGATTTTAGAGAGAGAGAGAGAAAGGATGGGGAGAGAGAGAAAGAGAGAGAAACATTTACATGAGGGAGAAAAATCAATTAATTACTTCTCCTATGTGTCTAGACAGGGTATCAAACCTGCAACCTTTTCTTGGTGTATGGGGTGAAATTCCAACAAACTGAGCTACCTAGCTAGGAACTCTTTTGGAAACTTTAAAATGATTAATTCAGTTTCTTACAGTTATCCAGAATGTCTATTTTAACCTCATTGAGTTTTGATAGTGGTGGTTTTTGCTGAGTTGGTTCATTTGTTCTAAGTTATTGAATTATAAGAGTAAAGTTGTTCATAGTACTTTCCTGTTATCATTTTAATGGCTTCAGAATGTTTGCTGAAATCTTCTGTTTCATTGCTGATATTGGTGATTTCTGTCTTCTCTCTTTTTCTGTGCTAGAAATTTATCAGTATTACTGATTATTTTTTGAAGAAACAGTTTTTAGTTTCATTTATTTTGTTTTCTCTACTGTGTTTCTGTTTTCCATTTAATGACTGTCTGCCCTTCATTATTTCTTTCTCTTTTTTTGCCTGTTTTGGGTTTATCTTGATATTTTTGTCCTAGCTACTTAAGGTAGGAGCTTAAATTATTGATTTTAGATCTTTTCTCTTTTCTAAACTAAGAATTTAGCACTAGAAATTTTCCTCTAAGAACTGCATTAACTGTACTTAATATATTTTGGTGTATTTTTATTTTAAGTCACATATTTTTTTTATTTTTTGTGATTTTTTTCTCTTTGACTCATAACTCTTTCTTTGACTCTTTGTAAGTGTGTTATTTAATTTCCATGTTGTTGGAGATTTTCCTGTTGTCTTTCTGTTACTGATCTCTAGTTTGATTTCCATTATGGTCAGAGAACATACTTAGTATGATTCCAATGGGTAAATGCTATGTAGATGCTTGAAAATAATGAATATTCTGTTGTTATTGAGTAGAATGCTCTACAAATGTCAGATAAATCCTGTTTGTTGTTGATGGTTGTTGGGAACCACCCTGCCAGATTTCAGAAGCTGTAACCCCCCATGGCTGAACTGAGTAAAGAGACCTTTGAACCATAAACAACTAAGGAGACACAGCCTATCTTCCTGGCAGAGGTGTTGCCTCTGCCTGCTTTTCCTTCACCCTGCTTGACCCCAGGAGGATGACTGGTTAGCCAATGATGGGTAAGATTCCTCAAGGGAGGGATAACCTAAGACAGGCACAGTCACAAAGGGGACCTTAGCGAAGGACTTGGGAGGCTATAGAAAAAGGGGGTGATGAACCCTCAGCCCTTGGCTTTGACACAGCCTGAGTCCTCATTCTGTCTGTAAGATGTCTCCTAATCTCTTGGCTGCCTTACTTCCTCTGCCTGACTTAAATCTGAAACAGTGCCAGAGGGCGGTACAGCCCTGGGCAGGAACAGAAGGTTTCCCCAGGCAATCAAGCCTAAGAAAGAATGCATAAAATCCTGTGAAACTTGCTTTGCTAAGAATGCCCTCAATTTTCTGATAAGGGTCCAAGCATGAAATAAGTTTGTTTCCCAAAGTTTTATGGCCCTTTAGCTAAGTGACTCTAACTTAGAATAAGCCCTCATAGTTCTTTAAAATATTTTATTTATTTATTTTTAGAGCAAGGGGAAGGAAAGGGGAAAGAGTAGGAGAGAAACATCAATGTGTGGTTGCCTCTCATGTGTCCCCTACTGGGGACCTGGCCTGCAACCCAGGCATGTGCCCTGACTGGGAATTAAACTGGTGACCCTTTGCTTCACAGGCCCATGCTCAATCCACTGAGCTACACCAATCAGGGAAGCTCTCATAGTTCTTTAAATGTTATCTATTGTTTAATCATTACTGCCTGATAATGATAAATGAGGTTGTTTCTTAATGTAATGTTCCCAGAAAGCAATAAAAGCTTGTCCAGGCAAAGGTTGGGGCACTCTCACTCAGAGAGTGGCCATACTGTCCCTTTTCTCCACTGGACTTCTGCAGTCCATGGAAATTTGTTTGTAACATCCATAACACCCCGGACACTACTGGCAGGAGTCTGCATCAGATGGTGTTGTTCAGTTCCTTATATCTTTGCTTATTTTTTGTCTAATATTTCTGTAAATTATTCAGAGTGAAGTGTTAAAATCTCCAGCTATAACTATTCTATTTCTCCTTTTAGTTCCATCAGTTTTTGCATATTTTAAGGCTCTGTTATTTGATACATGTACATTTAAGTTCAGTGTATCTTAAAATTTTTATCATTTTTATTGTTATGTAATGTTCTCTTTTAATGTCTTTTCTTTGTTTTTCCTCTGAAGTCTACTTATCTGAAAACAATAGAGTCATTCCTGCTTTCTTTTTAAATTAATGTTGTCATGATATATCTTTTTCTGTCCTTTTATTTTCAAAATATCTAGGTAATTGTATTTGATGTTTGTATGTCATTGTATTTGTATGTGTCTTGTACTCAGCATATTTTTTTACCCCATTGTTATATCTACTCAGTCGATGTTTGTCTTTTGATTAGTATTTAGATAATTTAAGACAATTATTGATACGAGAGGATTCAAGTCTGACATTTTGCTCTTTTCTGTTATTTTCTTCTATTTCTCGTTCCTTTGTTTCTCTCTTCTTGCCCTATTTTGGATTACTTGAACAGTGTTTTAGGATCCTATGTTGATTTATTTGTAGTTACTTTCTTTTTTAAATTAAGAAAAAATGCCATCTAACTGGCAGGCGATTTTTCTCTGTGAAAGGTTCATTTTAGATAACACAGATGACTAAGGCAAAGGCCATAGCACCCAGGGCCCAGGTTTTCTTGGGACAGAATACCCATAAATGAGTGCAGGGCTCTTTCCATCCTTCAGCATGAGGAACATTTAACAGAAGTTAGGGCTCACAGCAATGAAGCCTCTGAACAACAGGCATTACCAAGGACCACCCTTCTGGGGCTGGAAAAGGAAAATAGAATTTTCCACTGTTTGCAGGATGAATGCTCCAATTTAGCCTTATAAAGTTATATTGGCTTTAGTTTGTATACAACACCAGTAAAAATTGTTCCAGAAATGTTAACTTTGTCTCTTTCTTAGCCAGAAATATCTGCCAAACTTCAATCCCACTTACAATGATGTCTCAAATCCATACTATTTGCTTTAGAGAGTGAAGAACAATGGAGACAACTTCCACAACCTGTATGCCCCACATGAGATGAGACTTTGCCTAAGTCCTGTGGCAAGCATTTCCCCACAAGAGGCTCAGAGCTTTCACAAAATCAACTTTATGAGCCCTTTAGTTTTTTTAAAGATCAAAGTCTTTTATCTGTCTTGTATAAGTGATTAGATTAAGGAACAATGGATTCTTGCTCAAACTGACATGCTAAGACAGTTGTTGAATTAGCAGCTAAACTCCCTCCTTGGATATATGAGATAATTGTCTACACAAGCTAATGTCTGCAATGCTAATTATTTCTTATGCTTAATTTACAGCCAAACTTGGACTTCTGCCTTCACAGAAAGCAGTGTGTACTCTGTGAAGCCTGGCTTAGTCATAGTTTATAAAAGATAATATGTACTGATGTGTGTGATATATAATGATAATAGCTCACCTCATCCCAAGCCTTTGGGGACATTTTCTGAGAGATTTCATTGGATTTATCCATTCATCACTTTCTTCTTTCATTAAATAAACCTTTTCTAATGCCAATGGAGCCCAGCAGCATCCTGACTCAGGAGCTTCTAAGGTGAACGTGACAATTTGGTGAGAAAGGTGGCCAGGTAAACAAAGAATCAGAGACTCTGGAATATGTGTTATCAAAAAGGGAGCTAAGAAAAGCCAGGAAATAGAAAGAGGGAGGTAGAGAAAACTTTTCAAATGTGGCTGCTCTTTATTTAGAAATTTGGCAGGCAGCCAAGTGGGCCAAAACTATTATAACCAGAAAGTGTTCAAGATTGAAAGGACAGCAAATGCAAAGACATTGACTTGGGAGCTAATGTGTGTCCATGAACGGTGAGGAATTTAGTTTGGCTGGAGACCAGAAAAGCAAGTATAAGTGTGTAGATTTTGAGAATTTAGGGTAAGTAGAGAAACTAATGTCAGATTACAAGAGTCCCTGAAGTCACTTCCAGAGCAGTTCACTGTGGTGGAAAGAGCACAGACATTTAAGTCATGTATAACTTTGATAGTAACTCTGCCTCATTTATGGGATTTTTTACTTTTCCCTTCTCCCAGCCACACAAATTATTGTCCATTGTGTCTAATGCATTAGGTGTCTAAAGGGTGGATTTATAAATGGTTAAAAATACCAATGTAGTGTCATCTAATAGTTTGTATGTGTGTCTGACTATAAAATCATACAACTGGGGCTTAAAGCCACTTTACTCTGGCTATAGGATCTGATGAAACTTAAGAAAATGCCTGGGAATCAGGTTGTACATAGAAATAATTTGCCAACATTTTCTTCCAAGGTACCTGGATCAGCTGTCTTCAACAGTCTGACTTTCTGCTGCAGCCTTACAAACACCTAGGGAGCACATTCTCCGGGTTCCTAGCTTAGTGCTGGAAATGCAGACATATAAATTTCAGACAGGTTAATTTTGTCCACAAATAGCACTTTCATTCACATATACTTCCCATGGATTCTTATTTGGGAAAGAATGTCCTGGGATCACTGGCAGTCAAAACTGATGCCTTTTCTCTACTTCCTATTTTTTATTTCTTTTTATTTTTTTTAGAGAGGCAATGACATATTGAGTACAGTAGCTAAATCTGGAAACTGTGGCTATTAAACCACAACCAATGAACTTAGCACTTCATTTAGAAATCTGTCTACATGTAGCCTGAGCAATGCCTGTGTTGACAATGCTGGGATGAATGAGGAAAATATTACAGAGATTTAAAATGTGTGACTAAATGATGATTTTTGATGCTCTACTCTCATAGGAGGACTACTTTGATTTTTCTGTAGCTACATTCAGCAATTGCCAAGAATGGTCATAGTTTTTCAGCTTTATCTAAGAATAGCCCACTGAAATACACACACTACTTTGTACAACCTCACACCTAAAAATATACATATCACACACTACAGAATGTGTGTATGCAACTTCCTACTTGCAGAGACCCATTACAAGTCTTGCCATTACACACCTCCCACTTGGGAAGAGGAGATGGGCAAATCAGCATTACTGCAGTTATGACCATGTATGCTCATATGCTAGGCCCGGTGCTCAGACAGCTAGCTAATCGTCTAACTAACCCTTTAAGGTAAGCATTGTCCTTCTCATTCACAAGTGAAGAAACAAAGGCTCATTGAGACTAACTTACTGGCTCAAAATCACATAGCAAGTGACTCTAGGTTTAACTTCCAAGTGCATTCCCTACACCTTGTTATAGAACCCCACCAACACTGTTCTGGAACAGCTGTGGGGTTCATTTGTCTGCTGACAAGAGGTGTGATTTCCAATGCAAGCATTTGGTGAAGAAGGAAAGGGGTTGTTTATTTAAAGGTTATACAGATTTAGAATAATGACAGATTTCTGCCATTAAGTCCTGCTCCCTGTGAAAACACCCCAAAATACATAGTCCTACCTCCCTTTGCCAAACCAGGCCAGTTTTAGAACATTCCACTTAGAAGTACCGTCTTTCAGAAAAGCAGAAATCTGCAGATAAGCATTCCCAGTCACAGTTAAGCTCCAAGTATCCCTCATGAATTTGGGTGGCCAGGCAGGTCCCCGCAGCTCCAGCAGCTCTGCTGCCATCTTCTCCAGGCAGGCTTCTTCTCACTACTCATCTTGTGGCTCTTACTCTGACTTTCAGACTTCTTGGTGGACCTCCTCCTTCACTCATTTCAGACCTAGTGGTTCTCTTCTACTCTCTTTTAGCCCACCCTCATTTAAATGCTCAGGTCAGAACTTCCTGCATGATCTCATATCTGGCTCTTTCTATGATGTGTTAGTGTTCACCATTTTTGCCATTTCCCCAGGGTCCTTTACTCTCTTTTGGCTGCCATCTTTAGTCAGGAAAAATGTTCTGGGCAATGCACAAACATCCAAGGGGGCATCTGCTACCTGCTTCTTGTGCAGGTCCTGTATGAGCTCCTGCCCCCATGTCATGAGTCTCTGAACATCCTCAGAGTCACTTACACAATTTTCCCTGGGCAGCAGCCCTCTTCCCTTCAGGAAGGCACAACTATTAATTTGCCATTGTTATGCAATGTATCTCAAACACTGTACCATCCACTCCTTTATTCCCCCAATTAAGGATTGTAGGGGTTGTTCTCCTATTTTCAGGGGTCTTATGCTCTGCATCCCACTTTAACCCTACTCTATACTGAACCACAGGCAACTGAATCAGAGAAAAATGTGAAGTTCAATTCCCATAGAGTGGTACAATCATATTTTCTACCTCGTATGACCATCATTCATAAATTTAATCATTCATTCAACAAATTGCTATATACGGGGTCTGTTCCATGTCACGCACTGCTCATTATGAAAAGCCCATCACAATCTAACAAAATGTACCAGAAGCAGCTCTAGCTCCAGGTCTTTGCTTCATCTGCATCACACAGGCCATGAAGCATAGATAATTCCAAAAGTTAGGTTACACACACACACACACAAAAAAAGAAAAGAAATGAGAAGTATCTATAGTGTCACCTCAACTATGTCAGCAGAGATATCTCTTCTCACTACTAGGTATGTATCTTAGATTCCTAGGGCTGTTGTAACTAATTGTCAGAAATTGAGTAGCTCAAAATAACACAGATTTATTCTCATGGTTTAGGATGCCTGAAGTTCAGAAATTAAGGAGTCAGTAGAGCAATGCTCCTTCCAAAAAATCTAGGGAAGGATCTTCCCTTTCCTTTCCCAGTTTCTAAATGGCAACATCAGTCCTTGGTGTTCTTTGGCTTGGAGCAGCATGATTTCTGCCTCTGTCTGCACATGGCTATTTTCTCTATGTGTACACTCCTCTTCTTACAAGGACACATGGATTTAGGACCTATCCTAATTGGGTATGACTTCATCTTAACTAATTACATCTGCAAAGATCCCATTTCCAAATAAGGCCACATTCTGAGTTTCCAGGTAAACATGAATTTTGGAGGGATATTATTAAGGACTATATTAAGGAAGAAATCAGAGAATATCTAGTTTGGCCTTCCATTTACTCCCTTGCTACCAGCACAACTATCACCTAGTTCCCCAGTTTACCCCTTGGTGTCTACCTTTCTCTTTTTGTACCTCTTGGCCCAACAAAATTTTAGTTGGAAATTCCTTGAAATCACTCTCTTGCTTCATGAATTAAAGCTTTTAGGCAAGTACTTTTCCTTCAGACCTGGACACTGAGGACAGTAAACCCAGTGCTCCAAGATTCTTGCTTAGCTAGGAGAGAATATAAACCAGTGGGCAAGATGAGATCTAGAGTTAGGTTAACATGGGATTAATTCTCAGCTCTACCACCAAGTAACAAGATCTTGGGAAAATCGTTTAGGTTCCGTAAAGCTCAGTTTCCTCATCTGTATACATCTGTATACAGATGTATACATCCCCCTCATCTGTATACATCCCCCTGTATACAGAGGGGTGTATAACTTATGGGGTTACTGAGATGTATAATTTAGGTAATGATTTAGTGTTTTAAAATGTTAGTTATTACTAGTAGCAGTGAAGTAAAAGACACAAAAGACCTACAGGGAGGCTATAGTAAGTGATAACAACATTGTCCACTGGAAGAATGTAACTTGGATGAAAGGAAATAGGAATTCCCTCCCATGATTGCTCCAGAAAGTGGTAAGGTCTTCCACCCACTGCACCTAAGAAACCAATTGCCATATTTTACTTGCAACAAAAGATTGAATGAGAGAGATTTGAAGAGATCAGAATGATTTACAGCTTTATCCTTGGCCATGAAGACCACTTCTCTGGCACTTTGGATTTCCGCCAGATTTTGTTTCCAGTTATTCACAAACTTTCTCATTGCCTGTTTATCTTCCTGGTGGAAGAGTAAAGTTAAATGACAAATTTAAATAATTTAGAAAATGAAGAAAAAATGGAGGAAATGCATTAAAATAGGTAAAGTTTATATTTTAAAGCTACAGTAATTAAGAGTATGTTTTTTATGAACTGAATTGTGTCCTCCCCCATATTCATATGTTGAAGCTATACACCCTCAGTACAGACTGTGAACTGTATGTATAGATAGAGCTTTTTAAAAGATGATTGAGTTAAGATAAAGCTATTAGGGTGGTGTCTTAACAAGACAAATAATCTGACTGGTGCCATTACCAAACAAGAAGATTTGGACATGCAATAAGAAACACCAGGGATGTGTGAACATAGCAAAAACCATGTGAGGACACAGCAAGTGGGTGATAATCCACCAGCCAAAGAAAGAGAATGCAGGAGAAATCAAACCTACCAATACCATGATCTTAGATTTTAGCCTCCAGAACTATGAGAAAATAGATGTCTGGAGTTTAAGGGACCCAATCTATGGTATTTTGTTATGGTAGCCCTAGCAAACTGTTATGATGGTATCAGTGCAATAAAAAAATAAATAGGTAAGAGCCCTGGCTGGTGTAGCTCAGTGGATTGAGCATGGGCCTGCGAGCCAAACGATTGCGGTTCGATTCCCAGTCAGGGCACATGCCTGGGTTGCAGGCCAGTTCCCAGCGGGGGACGCACAAGAAGAAACCATACATTGATGTTTATCTCCCTCTCTCCTTCCCTTCCCCTCTAAAAATAAATAAATAAAATCTTAAAAAAAATAAATAGGTAAGATGAAAACAACAACTGTATTTCTGTATATAACAAAAAACAGTTAGAAATTTAAATATAAAAATATGCCATTTAGAATAATGTCAATACATGCTACAGAACTAGTAATTAACAATAGATGCAAAAGACCTCTACACAGTAATCTCTACAACATTATTGAGAGAAATTTAAATCATACCTAAATAAATTGAGAGGTCTACCATGTTCATGGATTAGAAGACTCAACATTGTAAAAATTTTAATTCTTGTTTAAGTTGACCTACAGATTTAAGGCAATCTCTTAAATAATTCAAGATGGATTTTGGTAGAAATTCACAAGCCAAGATGAAAATTTATATGAAAACTTAACAAAAATAACCAAGAGTAACCAAGGTAATTTTAGTAGAAGAACAAAGTTGGAGAAATTACTCTGCTAAGTTGTCAGTTTCATAGAGCTTCAATAATTAGGTTGACATTAGGAAAGATTATACAGATAGATAAATAAAAATAGAGAGCTCAAAAATATACTCAATTAAATGTGGGTACATAATTTATGATAAAATGCAATTGCAGAGCAATTGGAAAGGGGACTATTTCATGAAATGGTGCTGGGTATATTGGAATTCTTTTTGGGGTGAATGAAGCTTGAGCACTACCTCACATCAAAGACACACACAAAAATAATTTCTAGGTGAATTATTACTGTAAATGTAAAAAATAAAATTTTGGAAAAATAATAAAGGAGAATATCACATGATTTGGCAGATGCTAATAGTTATTAAAAGGAGCTAAAAAACTGTAGTCACAAAATAAAGGGATGATATAATAAATAGAACCTCATTCAATTTAAGAATGTCTTCTCATTGAACAATACAATTCAGAGAAGGAAAAGGCAATTCATGGAGTGGCAGAAGATAGTTTCAACACAAAACCAAACCAAAAAGGGTTTGTACCAAGAATATACAAATTATCCCTAAAATTAATAAGAAATAAGGCAGACACAACAACAACAACAAAAAAGCAGTCAAAAGGCTTGAACAGAAACCTCACAAAAAACCATATCAAAGTAACAAACATAAAATTTTTCAACAGCATTAACCATCAGAGAAATACAAATAAAAGCTACAAAGAGGTACACACAGCAGAATGGATACAATAAAAAAGACTAAGTGTTGGATAGAATGTGGGACATCTTGAGATCTCTTTCACTGTTGGTAGGTGTATATGCTCTGTGATAGTTTAATTTATATAAATTGTATTGTTCACAAGTCTGTGTATGCTTCTCATATGACAGCATCTTTGTGTGATTTTCTCATGACAGCATCTAAATACAGATGTTAAATGAGATAAACTCCATTGTATGTGCTGATATGGATATATCTAAAAAATATTGAGGCAAAAGAGCAAGATGAGGAATAATACAT